>VWPU01002069.1:0-78366 GCA_013398955.1 Callaeas wilsoni | reverse complement strand
CCCGCAGGGTGGGCGGGCGCAGCGCAGCGCGGAGCCCCGGCCCGGCCCCGTTCCGCCCCTCGGCGCCGGGAGGCGGAGCCGGGCGGGCGATCGCGGCCCGGCCGCTTCCTGGTCACCGGAGCAGGAGGCGACAGGAGCCGGCCGAGGCGGCTGCGGGGGTCCGGCGGCTGCGGGTCCGGCTGCCACCATGGCCTCGCTCTTCAAGAAGAAGACCGTGGACGGTGAGTGGGCGCCCGGGGAGGCCACGCCGCCCCCCCGGCAGCGGCCGCCCCCAGCCCTCGCACGCCCCCGGGCGCGGGGCTGGTCCCGGCCGGGGCCCCGGGAGCCCGGCGGGAGTCGCGGCCTCGGGACCCTCGTCCCAGCGGAGCGGGAGCTCGCAGGGAGAGGAGCAGGAGAGGAGCAGGAGGCCCCGACCCGCCCGCGGTGACTCACCGGCGGCGATCGGGGAGAGTGCCCGGGCCGGGCCGGCCCTGGCACGGCGGGGTGGGGGATTCCCGGCCCACCGGGAGGGGTGGGAGCCGGGCCCGGCCGTCCCGGGCCGTGGGTGAGGGAGGAGAAGGAGGAGGAGGAGCAGCATCGCTCGCTAGCAGCGAGGGAAACAAAAACAGGCCCGCCAGGAGTTGCTGGGGCCCAGGGGGAGCCGGGACGCGAGCGGTGCCGCTGTGCGGGAGCCGCGTCCAGGCTGCGGGAGCCGCCAGCGCCTCGCCCCGGGCCCCGCGCTGGTGTGGAAACAACTTGGTTCTTTGTAGCCAGTCTGGCATCAAAACGCTTAAACTTCAGCAGGAATAACGATCCCCAAAGTAAAGCCCAAAAAGATGCCTCGCCTGCCAGCAGGCCGCTGGGCGATGCTCCGCTCTCCACATGGTCGTGCCCCAGGGGTGGTGAGCCCCGCGTCCGGCTCTCTGACTTGTTGAGTGCCCCGTGTCGAATCTGGTGGGTCGGCGCTTGAAAAGGGCCCGCAAAAAATGACGCTGTTCATTAACCAATTGTGTGTCACCGGAGGGGAACGCGCGCAGGTCCCACCTGGCTCTTCCCATTTTAGATGTGCCACCCGAGAAGGGAAGAAGGGGAGTTGGTGCTAAGCTTCCATAATCAAGGAAAGATTGCAGGAACTGGGTCAAGCCCTGCTGGATGTCTCTTGTCCAGCCTGTTTTAAGGAATGGAGGTGCTTCCACTTTGCCCTGGTGTGTGTGACGGCAGCATGACACACAGGAGTGGCCATTGGCAAAAGACTATCTCAGAATAACGTGTCCTATTCTGTCTGCTCTAGTAACTGGGAATTTTCCTCGGTTATCAGAGAGAAACAAGAACCAAGTTCTCATCTTGGCCTTCACTTCTAAAAACAAATTAAACGGTCTCTAACTGCAGATAGCTGCTTTCAGTTTATTGCTATCCTTAGTTTGAGCCACTATGGGGGATCAGAAACCACAAAAATAAGCACTGTGCTTACCCTTACTGCCTCCTAAGTACTGTTCTTGTTTGCTATCACCTTGAAGTTCCTAACTCTCAAGCTTTCTATGCTAAGGATTTTTTTTTTTAATAGAGTAGTTAGAAAAGCCAGTCTCGTATGTAGCTATTAGACTTTTTCGTTCAATTTCACCAAGTGCAGCTGTGCAAGTAATATACATTTATCTCCCTTCAAAATTACCTGCCTGTAGCATTTTCAGAATGATTTTCACTGCCTCTTTGCCAGTGTGAAGAATGCAGTTATATTCCGTGCCGTCTTTCAGTTCTTAGTTATTGTCCACTGAAAAGTCTGCATCTCCCAAGGATGCTTTTTGTGTAGTACTCACAGCAGTAGTAGCATTGTGAAAACAGGTGTCATTTTCACACTGGTTTTTCTTTAAATATATATTTCTTTGCCCAAGAACTGGGCAAATCTTCAGCAAGGTTGGAAGAGGAAGTATATACTCTGTCTTTAAAATGCCTGTAAAGGTTTGGGATTTTTTTCTGATTCAAACCTATTAATGTTTAAATAATTCCAGCAATGGATGTTTTACAGTATTTCTGGCTTTGAGAGTGAAGAATGTGAATGCTTCTCTCTATTTGTAGAAAAATTGCCCCAAACATTAAAAAATGAAAAGGGTGGCCTGTAGTTCTAGATTTTATCCTTCATGAGCTCTAAGGAAAGTTTATGTGATGGTCTTCTTCTTTCAAACTCCCACCCCAAGTGCAGACACAGAACAGGAGTAGGTGAATCTCTCCTAGATAATAACTTCTTCCTTCTATGACGGTCAGAGGATGCTGAGTCAGATGCAGACCTCACTCCGCCTTTGCCCAGGTGAATCACACCCAAGCACCTGTTGTAGATCGTATCAAAAGGCAGTTGCAGCTAGCATGATTGATGCCTAGACTATAAATAATTCTTGCTTTAATATGAGGATGTTACCAGTAAATCATTTTTAATAGTACAGTGCACAAAACTCCTATGAAGGATGGTAGGTTTCACCTGACAGCGTTCAAGCTTTGCTGGCTACGTCAGTTGTCAGGAGACTGAAATTTGTTGTAAAGGCCTCCACTTTCCTACCTTACTATTCTTAAGCATCTCCTAATTGAAAAGGTTCAAACACTGGTGCTTTGTAGTCTGACTTGAAGAAGGGCTACACATGTGGAGGAGAGGAAGCTCCCCCAGAGCGGAATAAGGGCAGAGAAGAGCAGGATCCAGGCCTTGCACCTGGGATTATTTTCACTGTTTTCTGGAGCTGAGGACTCCTCACCTGCTCTGAGATCTCACAAATCAAGGCTCCTTCAGCTGCCCTACCTGCTGCAGTTAGGCCTGGCTGGGGGAAGAGCAGTGGGATGGCAGTGGACATGATATTGCTGAGTTCGTGCTGGGCTTGCAGGAAGGTGTGTGTACAGATGTCTTACTGTGGGGTTAAGGATCTTGCTGTGGTTATGGTGCAAAGTAACACCCTAGGTAAAACAGCTTTTTTATTTTTAGCAGGATGCAGCCCACACTGCTGACACAGTGACGTGGTATACAGCAAACTGCATTTTGTTAATTTTCTATATCTGAAGCACTGACACTTCACTCTGAACAAAGGGAGGTGTCAAACATGCTGCATGTCTGCAGGGTGCTTAGCAGATGTTTATGGAGTATTGAAAACTTTGCCCAGCTATCAATATTTTCTTTCCAGATATAATAAAGGAGCAAAATCGAGAGTTAAGAGGTACACAGAGGGCTATAAGCAGAGATAGAGCAGCACTTGAAAAGCAGGAAAAACAACTGGTAAGTATGACAGGGAACTTTATTTTGCTCTTTAAAACATGCACACGTGACAGAAAAGTTACAAGGTTTTAAAGATACAAATCAATGCATAATAGAATACTAAAAAAAGTTGTCTTCCTCTTTTCACTTCTCAGTTATTAAAATTGTGTTGGAAAAAAATTTGCTGTCTAAAAGGCATTCTCAGCCTTTGACATAGGAAAACCCTGAAACAATGTGTTTAGATAAAATAACCACATTGGGTTTTCCCTACAATTCCTGGCATTCTCCGTCCTTCAGAAGGTTTTTTTTTTCTAAAAGGTTTGTAAATCAGTGGTCTTGTGGTAGAAATATTAATAGAAATATAAGTGCTGTCACATGTTGCCATGACTTTCCAGTGGGAGAGAGTACTTGAAAAACCACAGGGTATCATGAGTACCCCATAGAGTTGTTATTTTCATTCAGATAGAACTTTCCTAAAAGTAGCTAATAATAGTAGGACTGTTTGCCTAAATTAAGATCTATTCAGAACTTACTGTGTGTGAGCTTTCAAGTACTCCGTGGCTGAATGCTGCACCTGTGTGGCACTATAAGAGGAGAAATGGATGTGCCAGATGGTGGGGTTTGATGCATGAAGAATGCTCAGACTGTGGGAAAAGCTGTGAGAATCCAGACGGCTCCAGCAGCTATTGAGGTGGTGGTTCATGGCAGCAGGTTGCATGAATACCAAGAGCTGGGAATAATAAACTAAAAGATCAGAGAAATTGTTTCTGAAAGCCTTGGCCCTGTAAGATATAGTACGTTGCTCATAAATAAGGCATTTTTCCAGTATGAAATATTCCAAATCTGGAAATAACCTTAGTTTTAGTGAATATTCAGGCTGAAGTGTTGTTTACTTACCACACTAAGTGGTTTCAGAAATGTTGGATTTCTGAGGAGAAGAAGAAAGGAACAGTGAAATATGTCTTTGAAAAAGTTAAAATCTGCTGCTGGAATAAGAGGAGCAATGGACGATAAATATTAATTTTCAGTGTCAGATCAGGTGAAGAAGGATCAGGGGTTTATCAGTCAATCTCAAAACATTTCATTATGTACTTTCTCTAGAAAGACCTTTTTTTTTTCCCCTGAATTTAAGGTACTACTCTGAGAAAACCCAGTTATACAGTTATATGAATTCTATGGATAAAAATAGCTTGACATATGCAGACAGTTCTGTTTCAGTTCAGTAACCTGATATGACTATATGAATTTTGATTTTTTTTCCCAGAAGAACATAACTGACTTCAATAAGCTTGCCCCAAAACTCTCAAAAGCGAATAATCTACCCCAAATTTACCCAAATTCTTTTAAATTAAGAACATCATCTGCACATAGAGTTTGATTCCTGCAGGTGGATTATCTGCAGCAATTTAGCAATGGTTTGTATTTTGCTTTGAAAATCAGGTTATAAATGCTATGTAGGTCCTTCAACTTATTGAGAAAATCCCCATTTTCAGACATTTGCTGCTAAAACTATAGGGTGCAGACTATTCCCTCCAACCTTCACAATACTTTAGATACAAAAACAAAAAAAAGGAAATAATATTCTGGTAATGTTATAGGAATTTTTGTGGCTTCTGTGGCTTTCAAAGAGCACAGCTTTACTTCTATTTCAGGCCTATAACATTTGAACAGCCTCATGCTGCTTCTTTGCCACTCTGCACCTTCTTGGATTAAAAATAGTGTGTATGACACAGCCTATAGAAATTAGGAATCTGCAGAGGAGATTTTGTGCCAGAGCCATCTCTGTAATAAACTTAACTATGAACTTTTCTGGTAGTCAGGGTAATGCAGTGGGTCAGTTTACACCTGCCTTTAAAGGTGACTCTTCTGCATGTCCTGGTGACTAGAATTTATCTTTTCATAGCTTCAGTTTTCTGGATTACCAGTGCACATGAAGTGAAGCAATTGCATACCTTTAGCAGGCATATTCTCCTGAAAAATCCAGGATAAAGCTGGTCTTTAAAAGCTGCTTTTACTTAATAGTAAAAATCAAAATGGACAAATGGACATTACAGAAAACTGAGCCACTATGGCAAGACTTCCTTAAAAAGGCTGTAAAGGAAAAAGTAGTTGCAAAGTTTACATTACCAAGTCGCAAATCAGAAGGCACACTTTGAAGAGTCCCAGCTGACAAGATTATTTGTGCCAGGCTGTTTCCTGGTACCTCTGGGCTAAACAGCTTGTTAATTCTCTTTGAATTGACAGATTGGGGTTTGGTTTTCTAAGAGAGAAGTGTCTTTCTTACAGTATAAGCACATGTTGTTGTAGACAAATTAGACCACTTTTATTATGATTTAAGTCCAGCTAAATTATAAGGGTAAAGAGCCTATAATTATTGGTTATCTAATTTTATCTACTTCTTCCCCAAAAAGGCTGTGAGGTTCTCTTGAGGCTGAAAAAGTGTTGAAAAGAATTCTCTGTGAAAAGGTGTTGAAAAGAACTCTCCGTTTCTTACATGAGTGATGTGGTTTGATTGCAAGAAATCAAAGTTGATTAGAATCATGGCACCAGTAGCTGATATCACAATTCCTTCACTTTTTGGGGCTTTTTTTGAAGTGTGGCTGCCTGTCCAGATATGGAATTGAATGTGCACATAGAAGTGAATGCGACATCATGCAGAAATTGAAGTCTTTGGGGGAGCTGTGTGCTACCACACTATAATTCAGTTTTATTAAGTTTTTTTCCTTGTGGTCAGATCATACCAGCACGACATTGATTCTGCTAAACAGCCTTGTTAAAAAAGCAAGGAGCTATTTATATAACTTTAAATGTCTTAAAAGATTCAAGAGGGTAGTTAACTTTTGAATTTATTAGTGGTAAGGCTTAATTATAGTCTTTGCGGCAATGAAAATTGTGTAGAATTAATCTCACACCTTTTTTCACAGGAACTGGAAATCAAGAAAATGGCTAAGACTGGCAACAAAGAGGCCTGCAAAGTGCTGGCAAAGCAGCTGGTGCAGCTGCGGAAGCAGAAGAATCGAACCTATGCTGTGAGCTCCAAAGTCACTTCCATGTCCACTCAAACGAAGGTCATGAACTCCCAGATGAAGATGGCAGGAGCTATGTCAGCTACAGCAAAAGTAAGGCACTACAAGATATTCTTTCACATTCCAATGCAGCATACAGTTGCAAAAATTGTGTTATTTTGTGTCATCGCAGGGATGAAACTCACTGTCCCCAGTGGTGGTGAGGATACAGTAGGGAAACATAATTTGGGTTTATATTATTACATTTTTGTTTGGTCAGTCCAGCCACATAGCACCTACATACTTTCTTGGGCTAGACATGTGTCAAATGTTTACATGATAAAAATAAAGTAATGCCAGTGAATGAGCTCTTTTAGTACATAAAAAACCCCCAAACCCTGCTGCTGCAGTGCCTTGCCTGTATATATTGTCACAAGCACTTTTTACTGGGAAAAAGTAGGGCATGATTCGTCTAGAAATCAAGGCAGTGTGTCACAATAGCTTTATGGCTTTTGAAAAAAGTAGGTTAGTGCTTTGGATCTAAAATTCCTAAAAAAATCTAATCTGTAGCTCTCTGCCATTCTCTCTGTGCTCTCTCTGGAAACAGTATTGCATTAAGTTTTCTCCCAAATCTCATCTCATACAAGAGTGAAAAATCTCAGTTTTCCGAGTTAGTTGTGAGCTTCCCCTATTTCCCTGAATTGATAAAGAGGGATTTGGCTTTTGGCAAGGAGGACTGTTCAGCTCGAGGTGCAGGAAGCAGAATTAGTATGCATCAGTTTAGACCAAGCTGGGCTTTGATCCCAGTCCAAGTTAAATCCAGTTAAACAGAGCAATGCAACTCAGTGCAGAAAGGAATTACCACAAAGGCTTTGTGGTCAGGTGCCTTTTAGACACAGCATGAGGGCAGATTCCAGCCAGCCAGTGATGCAGAGCTGTGGCTCTGCAGCAAATTTACAAATTGGACTTGTCTGACTGATCGGGTTCAACACCTTACTCAGTACTCCAACAACACTGCTCATGGGAACAAGTTGGTCTTGCTTTTTAGTTATTACATGGGTGACTTTTTTAATCTATCATAGATCTTGGATTAACTTTCTCAAAACCAAAGTGTCACTGGAATAGTTATGAAGATTGTGGAAGTAGGAAAAAAGAACCCAAAAATATTTTTAAAAAATTACCCAGCATTCAGAAAAATTACGGTTTTTAAAACACAGCAGATACTCATATGGCCTAGTTTGTGTAACATTACTGGAGAGGAAGATCTTAAATTCCTTTGGTCGCTTTTAAAGTGAATATTTTGCCTTATCAACATGGGAAGCTTAAAAAATTGTTAATCTTGTAAAACCATCAGTGAAAAATGTATAGCTCAGTTGCCTTAACAAGCAAGGCAAATATGTGAATGCAAAGCTTTCAAAGTATTTTCAGTATAGTTTTTAGTATGTGTGGTGCTAATTTTGAACATAAAGTCCAGTTAAGTTACCTATTTATTTTAATCATGCATCTGACCCTTGTTTTCTGAAGTTATATGAACTCTCTATCAGTGTAGATAGTCTTGATGTCCATTTATAACTCTTGTAAAAGAATTCTAGAGAACCAACACCTTCCAAGTTCGAAACAACTTCTTAAATTCAAATAATGTGACCATGACCACAGTCTTTGAAATTCAAGTAACATTAGTATCGTAATACATATCACTTTGAACAAACTCAGACACGAAGGCAGAAGACCTTCTGTGAAGCCTGTAGTGACTTGATACCATCTCTTTTAATTAACCAAGTCTTTTATCTTCTCAAAGGTGGTTAAATTTTACATTTGAATTGCTCATGGCTATATTTAGGTTCTGATATCCCACAGTGACTTTCTTTTTAGGAATGAGGGAAGAACCCATAGCAGTGCCCACAAAGGCAGTGCTGCACACTTATAGTAAAATAGGTGAAGTTTATTACACTGTCACAAGATCTCCACCCATCACACAGGTGCACCCTAAGCAGCTGTGTACTTCCTCAACACTTAGATATTTTCTTTTCAGAGAACAGTAATTTTTCCATTAAATTGTAACATAAACAATTTAGGGCCTGTCCTCCTGTGGTGGTTCAAATAAATGGTCCTTTCTGAGTAAGAACCTGCAGCCATTTACTTGTTTAATGCATGTAGCCTTCAAGTTAGGAAATGTTCTCCATTCTTTTCATTCAGATCAGTCAGATTTTTCCTAACACAAGGCATGGGGAGGGTCATGGTGCAAGAAAGATGCACACACTTGAAAGTCTGTCTGTTAGGGTACTAGATAGCAATATTTCTTACAAAGTGCAGGCTGTACTATTGATCTGTCATTTATCTACAGTTTTCATGGGATGTAAAGAGACAAGGAAAATGAAATTTGGACTAAAGCGTTTTTATTAATGAATGCACTGATGTGTACTAATGTCTCATTGTATGATTTAAGAGTTTTTTCCATATTAATAGACAATGCAAGCAGTGAATAAGAAAATGGATCCACAAAAGACACTACAAACTATGCAGAATTTCCAGAAGGAAAACATGAAGATGGAAATGACTGAAGAAATGAGTGAGTTCTGCACTGCAGGGAACAGCTGGCTGCTCTTGGCAGGGGAGAAGCAGCCTAGAAACACTGATGTTTGAAGTTTATTTCTATAGTTAATGAGACTGACAGCAAAAATGTAGAGCAAACAAAACAATGTATGTCTGAGCAGGGAGGCTGAGCCTTGGACTTTTTAGAAGCTTTAAGTATTAAATCTAGAATCCATTCCTTCCCATCTTCTGCAAAACATAGTCATATTTTTAGAAGGAACATTCTGGAGGAGGACGGGGAGGAAGCGGGTTTGAGACCCATTCGAGGCCTTGATGGCATAACTGGTAAAGGAACTTGAAAAATTGCCTTAATTTAGATACTGATAATCTCAGATTTCTGCACATGGTGGTATGATATGGGTCTGTCTCCTTTTTCTTAAATTAAGCCACAAACAACTTCTTGGGGAGGCAGCCAGTTTCTTGTTCCTGAGTGCATGTGTACACTGTCAGCTAATTCCTGGCGTTGCTCGCAAAGTCTTCTCCCCATCCCAATTCCTGCCCCTTTGTTGGTCATACTGAGTAGTATGGATTCAAACTGATACTGTTGACCAAGATGGAAACACCTCAACTGCACACAAGTTATCTGAGTAGTTAACAACTTTGCGACATACTTAGAGGAAAAAGAGGACAGGATTTTTATGAAACTATAGAAAGTGTTTTGCAGAAATGTTAAAACCTAGTGTGGGGGGAGATAGAGCAGCTGAACTGTTTTAGTGGAACTAAACATTTTTATAAAAGCAGCCATGCCTTACCCTGTTGTTGCCCTGGCTGTGCTCACAGGCTTTGCAAGGCTAAGAAAGCCTCTCTAACATCCAGGTGCCTTCTGCTGGTATCTTACACCACGGTATTACTGCTGTGTTCTGGGAGGGTAGAAAGAAACTAGGTCGTCATGCTAGTTACCTTTTTGCTTAATGCAGTGTGGATTTTTTTTTTTCCCCTAAGTTAATGATACCCTGGATGATATTTTTGATGCTTCTGATGAAGAGGAAGAAAGCCAAGATATTGTTAATCAAGTGCTTGATGAGATTGGGATTGAAATCTCTGGCAAGGTATGGCTGTATGAACTTTTGCACAGTTCATGTGCTTTTTCCCCTACATCCCATTTTTAAAAATAGTTTGTTCTGAAAGTCAGCTTGCCGTAACCTGCATTACTCTGACTGAAGAAAACTTCTGTCTCCTTCTAGATGGCCAAAGCTCCCTCGGCTGCCAGAGGTTTGCCATCTGCATCGGCATCGACCGCCGCCACCATATCGGATGAGGAGATCGAGCGCCAGCTCAAAGCCTTGGGGGTGGATTAACTCACCCGGTTCAGAGTCTGCCTTCTGAGTGCTCGGCTCTAGACACATGTACAAAGTGCAAATACTCTTTCAATGCAACCGATTTCTAGGAAAACCCTGAAGTCTCAGAAATGACAACTTGAAGCTGGTACTGGAGGAAGGAGAAAGGGAGAATATTTTAAATCAATTCGCGGAGAAAAGTACATTTTTCATCCATTGCATGGAGTCTTTTTGACTCTGGACCAACCGGAGGTGTAGTTCTAACGATAAATTCACTTACACCTAATCCAGATCTGTCCTTTGGGCTCAAAGTTTTCTTCCATCTCAGTTCCTGTGGCTGGTGATGCTACTTCCTAGGACAGCACCTATGTAATATTTATCATTTTCACAAAACTACTGCTATAGAAACATTCTTAGTCTGTCATCCCTTAGCACAAATGAAACGTCACCTTGGCTCTTAGTTGGAAACTATTTTTTTCCATGAGAATTATCTTTGAAAGTCTAGCAAATTTAGGCAGAAAGAAAAAGCATTTTATGTATTTCTTTCAAATTCCTGTAGCAGCTTTTGAGCTGATGAAATAATAGCTTGCTGTTCTTCTTACCAGAAGGGAAGGATACACTCCTTGTGCAGTTAATTTTTCTGGAAGAGGAGTTCCATTTGTTAGAGAACTTTGTTGCATGAAAGGCACTGATTGAACTCTATTGTACTGTAACATAGCTGGTTTCAACAGAATTGCTGTGCCTTTATGTATATAAATCTTGTACCTTTGTGATTTTCTTTCAGAATGAGTCTTTGAAAGGTGAGTAAACTTAATAATTAAGTTGGTCTCACAAAATGCTTTGGTGAGACCTCTCTGTACACTTGATGGGACTCAGTGCTGAAGTGGAGAGATGCACTCATTCAGAAATGCAACTTGTGCACTTGCAAAAAGGACATTTGCCTGAAGCAACATTTGTATATATTTTACAGTATTTCTTAATGGAAGATAACTGTGTATAATTGTATTGTTTGCTAAGCTGCAACCGATCACATTGATAAACTAAATCTAAATATTAGTTTTGAGAACAATTTTGGATCATAAATGATAACTACTTGTCTAAACACTAATAAAAGCGTTCTGGTTCTGTGAAGGTTATTCTATGGTCTCTGAACTGCATCAACACAATTCTAGCTTTAAGCAGAATATGCATTGTGCTAAGGAATAAGAACTGTTGATACTTGAAATAGACAAAATGAGAATGCAGTTCCCAGTTATTACCTCCTAGATGGTGTGATGTTCCTTAGCCCTGACTCTGCTGGAGATATTTACCCCTCGGTGCTGCTCATTGAACAGAAACAACAATCATCTTGGCTTTAAAAAGAGAAAAGCAAAATACCTCCCAAAAGCAGAACCAGGATAACTGCGTGGGGGAGCACAAACTTCATAAAGAGACTTTGCTGCTAGACAAAGTGTAGCAGGAAACCTCACTGAATCTACTGTTGTTGCACCATCTACTGTTTAGAATTGAAGTCAGCAGAGAAAGAGAGTGCATAGGAGAGCCTTCCTCAGGTTTTTGGCTAGAATTGCAGGTGTTCTTTCTCTTTCAAAGAAATAATGGACAAACTGAATCTGTCAGGTAGTGGGTAGGAATTGTGTAAGTTAATATATTGCATATATCCAATATGGGGTGATTTTTTTTTTTACAAGTTATTTTGTAAAAATCTAATAAAAGGCTTTTTATTCCACAATGGCTTTGTCCTCTGTAGGGTTAGTCTTACACATCTGTATCTTACTGGGCTTTCTTCGTGAGCTCTGATAAATATTCCTTAGACTTGAACTACAAAGCACCACAATATTGTAGTTGCTTGTGGGCCTTTGACTCAATACTCAGTAAAGACTTGTTCAAGTTTGCATTCTCTTGTCTGGAACCTCATGCCCAGGTACTGCTGTGTGGCATTGAAAGGGAAATCACAATGTGAACACAGGGATAAAATGTTACTAGTTGACTGTAGTTTGGTTGAACACCAAGGCTTGCATCCTTTCTGAATAAGGTATGCACTTGATCCTTTTAGTAACTGTCAAAATTGGGCATAATTCCATTATGAGTTCTTTCCTCTGGGTCTTTGAGGAACAGAAGAAAGGCATTGCTTTTTGGTGCCCTTAGGACTGCTGAGCTGGGGCTGGTGTCAGTATCAATCCCATGGTTCATTACAGGTTACCTTTTATTCCTGCGGCTCTAACCTGTGTAAAGATCTTTGGCTAGCAGAGTGAGAAGTGCTGTAGGTTTGCAGGCTTGTTACGTGTTTGCAATTATGGTCAGTATGTTGGATCAGTCTGACAAAATTGCACCCCCTACTCAGAAACAAAATTCCTTTTAAATCATGCTTAGTAGATTAAAAAAAAAAAGCCAACAAAACCACTCAATCCTTACCCTCCTTTGTCCTTGCTGACACCTTAATAACAACTGGGTTTGAGTCTCCATCTGAGAGCAATGACAGAGTTCTGCACTCACCTAAGAATGGCTCTACCCAGAGTCCTACTCCTCCGGGGCCCAGAAGCAATTCCCAGGAGAATAAGAACATTTATGAAAGTAGATGACACCCTAATACTCTTCCAATCCCTATTTTAAATGTGGAGCACTTCCAGAGCCATATGCAAACACACCAGCTTTAAGTTGCTTTCTCCTCTGAGAACTCATCCATACAAAGGAAGTTCTGGCATCCACATGTTTTAGTGGAAAAGTTCCACAATTTTTTTTTTTTCCAAGCATGTTAAAAACCACCACTTTTTTTGTTTTGTTTTAAGCTTCTTTCCATCTTCCCATATTTACTCCTAGTTCTTATATTAGGCAGGAACGTGAACAGCCTGCCTCCATCAGCCTTTTAGTACAGTTCATAATTGAGCAAATTACTCTATAGCATTCAATGCACACACATTAAGTCTAGCAGAGAGTAACTTCAAGTTATTCACCTTACCTTTGATCAGCATCTTGGCCTCTGCTTGGTCTGTTGTGTCCCTCACATGGGGGCACAGCATATCACAGCTCTTCAGAGACAGCTGAACCTCAGATTTACATGTTGTGATAACGCCTTGTTTTGCCCTCTAGTGTGATTTTAACACCCTTCCTAAAGTTACCATGGGAAAAGAAGAGCAAGAAAAAAAAGTCCTGAGAATATCTCAAAGAAAACCAGTGCAGCCCAGCTCAGCTGAACAGCCAACTAAACTCCTGCAAGTTTATGGAGCTACTCCTTGGAAATCCTGCCTTATATGCAGGTTTGTCCTCCCCCATATCAAGAGTAATTGATGGTAATTAAGTTGTTCCTAGAGAAAAAAAAAAAGAATTGCCATTTTCTGTAAGTAATGGCTCCAGCTGCAGCAGTTTAAATTGATTTCATCCAGCTTTTCTTCTTTAAATAATTCTGCTCTAATTTGTTTGTATTTCTGTGGCAACAGGTAGGTGGTGTTTAAGTGGTGGCTGCTTCCCCCAGTTGGCCTTTTGTCATTCCTTTGGAAGACAATTGTGTTATGTGTCACCTTTCATTTTATTTTGCTCTGTTGCTGCACTTAGCTTTCACTTGTGAGACTTTCTGAGGGGCAAGAGACCACCATGTTACAGTGAGGCTGCTCTGGAACAAACAGTTACAGCATTCTAAAATGCACTTCAGCATGACACACAGCTAAAAAGAGTAAAGTGTTACCAAAACAGAGCTACAAACCAATACCTGGAGTGCCAAATGTATAGGAATACTTTATTGGATGGGGAGGTTGGGAAGTACAGGCTGATAGCGTTTCTAGGAAGCCTTTTATAATTAAGAAAATAATTTAGAATATAAATAAAGTTTATATATATCAGATAGTAATTTCAACATACGTAACATTTGACCACATCACATGAATGTACACCAATGCATGCCGCCACCTTTGCTGAGTACTAGTCCTCTCAGCTGAACTTGCCTTCATCCTCTGTAAAGTTCATGATCTGCTGATAACCTGTGGTGGAGAAAGTCTACACCTTGCTCTCTGCCGTAGTGGGTGAGCTATGCTAGTGATGAGAGCAGCCTGTAGGGAGTACATAGCCACAATTTCTCTCCTTTGAGTTATTAAATTGAAGTTTTCTTCTCAATTAAGGGCTTAGAGTGCTGCATTCATCCATAAATTTTTTTTTTTTTTTTTAGAAATCCAGGGGCCTGATTTCCATAGCTGAATATGCTTACAGTCACTGTAACAAGTATCAGAGATAATTTAGTGTACACTAGAGAGTGAGCACTTAACTTGTACATGCTGCTTCTAAGTGGTCCTGAACATTAAACTCCTTTGGCTTTCTGTGGGCCTATTATATAGACATTTTCTAAATCATCAGGTTTGTTTTATGGAAAAATAAAATGTATCTGGCCAGTAATACTTGCGTGTACTCACTTAATTTCAGTCCTAGGAAAACAGTCAAAATACTTATATGGTAATGGGCTAATTCCCATAACAATGAGCAGGGCTGATGAGATGGCTGGATAATCTGTCCCTGGTGACTACTACAGTCATTAATTCAGTTTTCTCAGTGCCTGCCTGATAGGTGGAGCTCTGGCACTGGTATTTTTTCCCCTCGATTATCTCTAGGCTAGAGGATGACAAATAAGGGATTATTTTCAATTAGTGGGGTGTAATAGAGTGGGAACGTGCAGTGCAATAGATTCTTCTTTTGGATACTTCTTAGCTTAACACACCATCTCTGGTGTAAGTATGTCCACACATGGTTTTAATCAGAAGAAAGTACAACGCAGAGAAAGACCAATGTAATAAAACCCCTGATAGTTATCTTTCTTCCCCTCAGGCCACAAAGTCTTAAGGTCAGATAAATTATGTTCCTGTTTTTATAGCTAAGCCTATCCAAACCAAACTTTGAGGCACACAGCAAATTAGCAAGAATTACATTTTGATTTGATTACCTTTGATAGCAAGCATTAACAAAGCCACTTCTCCTTGGCACCAGTTCAAGGCGGCCAAACATTGGGTTGAGACAGTGTGACACCTCTGTCCTGGTGAGCTCACAGTGCCTTAATTAATGACAGCAAAATCCTTCCCGTCCTACAGCTGCTGACACCGAGCTTTGCAACCCTTCTGCACGCACAACACACGTACATTGAATCACTAACTCGTGCCACAGAGGCAGGAAACGCGCAGCACAGGGGAGCTGCAGCTGCCCGTGAAACCTGGGGAGCGTTTCTAGTTGAACAATGCGTGATGGGTTCCGTGCAGAGACCTCCAACCCTTTAAACAGGCACTGTAGGATTTCGTTTCCAACCTTTTACATTAAAATAGCGTCTTCCACAAACACTACATCTGAAGCTGGTAGCTTGTAGGGGGAACAAGTGGTTTACTGATTTTTCCCTTTTTTTTTTTTTAATACAACACAGTATTTACAATATTTTACAAAAAGCAAAACAGAAATCCAGATCTGTACATGGAAAAGCTTTACCGGCATTCGTGGTGCTCCTTGATAATAGAACTAAAGGCATTCTGGTGTAAACTGGTCTTCACTCTTTTTTCCCTTTGTCTTCTGTTGCAAAACCAAACTCTCACAACTTCTTTCTCAAGATTGAGCCCCTCAGCCATCCTCATAATTTCCTGAGAAGAAGGCTTACTTTGTTCTCCAAAGTGCCTTTCTAGGGCTTCTTTGGCAGCGATACTGGAACAAAGGCATAGAATTTCACCTTTAAAAACTTCTGCACATGCAAGCCTTCACCACTAGCTCAAGAGAAAAATCAAGTAAAAGCACTGAGGGCTGTGACTTGCTTTGTTTCATCTTCTTCTATGTAAAGGAAACCCAAAGCACTAAAAGTATTCTGTAGTTCTCTGCTGACACGAGCAGCGTGACATCCTACAGAATTTCAGCGTGGGGTGATTAAACGGCAAAAATAGCATCAGGTTCACTGCAATTTCAGTGTTAATTATAAAATATTTATGCCTCTTGATATTATCTGGGAGATACAGCTACTAACTAGTCATGAGTGGCGTCACAGGAGTTGGAACAAGCCTGACCACCCTTCTGCCGCAGCAAATGCACATCAGTGGTGTTACTGGGCTGTATCAAATTATTTGGGCCTACAAAGAGGAGGAGCTCCATCACTTAGATTTGGGAAACACTGTGTGTTCTGCATCTCGTTAATTATAGAGACAGCACTAGAGTATTCCTAGAAATCACAGAGTTCATGGCCAGCTGTTTTAGCCGTCATCGCGTTTTCCAAATGTCTGCCCTAATCTTTTCCTCAGTCAGCAGCAACCAAAGTTGCATGGTTCACTAAATAGAAAAATTTAATACTGAGGGGTTTTATTTATTTTCAGATAGAATTTGCTTCCAGCTTCTGTTACATTATTCTAAAAAAACACATCTGTGACATGCTTGTGGGCCACCGGGAGGCATCCGAAGTTTCAGCAGTAGCTGTAAATCCTTTGGACACAAGAGGGCACTTCATGCATTATTCCGTAAGTGTGGCGCAGGTATTTCTGCTGCAGGAATACACGCAGCATCTGCTCGAGCTCTAGTTATTTCATCTGTTGGTCTTTCATTTATGGGTCAATTTTTCAATATTTACTAATGTTTAACAAAACTGGCCAATTAACTGCATGGTGTTCTGCACACACAGAAGTGTAGAAATATCATTACTTTTGGCTAAAAACATCTTAGGTTTCTAGCAAAGTATGAAATAAAATACTGCCCACAAATTCAAAGTCAGTAGTTTTTGCTGTGGTCTAACTTAATTTAGTTCATAGTACTTTTCTTACACCATTAGTTTGTCTCCAAATATTCATTAAGAATGGCTGAGAGTAAGGCTACAGAGTTCAGATAAAACCCATCTCCCTGATTAGTTTCAGGCCTAGTAGAATCTCCCAAAAATGAATATAAGGGTGCTCTGATACCTTACTCACTATATAGATAGAATAAAATTTTGACAGAATTAGAATAAAATATATTTTCATATTAAAATGTGTTGTCAACAAAAAGTCTTTAATTGGGAAAAAATAGTATCTTTGGAATGAATTTGGGGTCTGGAGGGTTATGCTGTTATTTTTCACTAGAATGTTTCCAAATATTGAAACTTTTAGAAGCATGAGATGCAGATATTCACTGATAGAAAATAGCACTTCAGTTTTGAACAAAAGGAAAAGAAGCATATTAGCCAAAGTGGTTTCTAATCTGTAATAGCCGAAATATTTATTACCTTATGGTAGTTCTGCGCTTCCTCTTCCGTTCATTCACTCCAACTTTTTCATTGTACAGAGCTGTATTAACAAAAAAAAAAAAAAAAAAAAAAGAATAAAAAAACCCAGCAAAACCTGGTGGTTACATTCCACAGGGACTGGAAAACAAGCACAGTCATTTCCAGAAAAATAGTCAGTGACTTTGAAGAAAGCACAACAGAAAGTGCTGCTGAATAAGAGGAGCATCACACACAGGATCTACCCTTTGTTAGGATGGTTGGTCATTGTTTTACCTCCAGCTATAAATGGTTATAGGCAGAAATGGTCAGAAGCAAGAGTCTCTTGCTAATGAAAACCCCCTGTACGCTGCCAAATGGGCTGTCCTGCAGATCCTACCCTGACTCTCTGCAGGACTGGAACTGGCTTGCTGAGATGGGACTGGAAGAAAATTTTCCAGCAGTCCAAAAGATGTTTCTGCTATTCTGTACACTCCATGTATTTCAGTTTTCCCCTCCTTGCTTATCCATAAAAAAGATAACTACACTTTAATGAAAGCACACCTCAGCATTTAACACAAAACTTTTAGTCTGTGAAAGACACATACTAGTCCTAAAACATTTATATGGGATTCTGCTTGAAGTGCAAATCAATGTTTAGACTTTTTCAGTGCTCTACCTCCCACTTGTTCTGCTTCCTCCAGCCACTTGGACAGGATGGATTTCAGTTTGCACGCGTTCTTGAAGCTCAGCTGCAAGTTCTCAAACCGGCAAATCGTCGTCTGGCTGAACTCAGAGCCGTGCACGGCAGCCAGCGCTTCTCCAACGTTGGTTTGTGTATAACCTGCCAAAAACAAAGAGGAGAAAGCAGCTTTGAAGCTCTCTAGGAGGGTGACTTTCCTTGAGATGCTCAGCCCTTCACTGCTGGCTCTCGTGGGCTGTGTGTGCTGCAGTGCCTTCAGGCTGAGCTTCCTGCAGAGGTGTCTGTGGGCAGCTGAGCTCACCCCAGAGCCGTGTTCAGTCTCCTGGTGGTTTCTGTGGAGTGTGACACTGATTTAGTGGAGTTTTGCACTCCAGGACTAGGGATTTGAGAAGGATCCAGACACCCCATGTCTTTTTGTAGATGGTGCAAACGCAATAAATTAATGCCTAGAGGCACTGCTGGTCTCCTGTTATTTGTTGCAACAACTAAGCTGAAGTCATCAGAGAAATGCTGCTGTTTCCATGCAGACTCTGACTTTGCATCAGCAGCTCGCTGTTCATTGCTTTGAATGTGGATCTGCCATGGCTGGGGGGCTTCTCATCCTCCTTTTCTGCTTTGGGGCCAGGACAAGGCAGGATCTCTTTAGATGCTGAAAAAGGTCCCATGAGGCACCTTTTAACCTCCTATTTGACTGCACTAACCCTGTGTCTCTCAGCCTCAGACCCACAACTCTGTTTTCTCTTGTGAAGCTCAAACTCAGGTTATTTTTCCTGTGCATATGGCATTTCTCCCATTCTACATTCTCCATGTCATTTGCTTGCACCGAAGGAAGTTTTGCTCCCTCAAAGTTAATCACTGTATCTTCTTCCTGAATTTATGTGCGGCCTGGCAAACGCTTTCCATCACTGTGACTGACATCAAATACAGGATATACAGCAAAATTGGCCAGTTTGCAAATATTTTTTTAAACCCGAATTTCTTTTGTTTCGGTTTAGACTGCAAATGGAACATACCAGCTTTCTAGCTGTTGAGATACTGCACACATACCCCAAATAACCTTATAATTTTTTTAGATTTATAAAATAAAAGGTTTCCCTATAATTCTGATGCAATATTATAAGTGATAATGTCAAGAAAGACAGGGCTCAGCCCACATTTGTCCTCAGCAGTTATCTCACAGCAACAAAGATATCAATTGCTTCCCAACTGTGTCTTGGCACAAAAAAAACAGACCAGGAAGAGAAGCTTCCTATGGTGTGAAGGATTTCTTATGGATGTCACCCATTGCGTACTGAAATGACAACACACCATCAGATGAAACACTCCATGAAGAAGAGGATGGGTATGAGGGGTTAGAGCATGTCCTGCCTTCAATTGCAGATAATTTGGAACCGTGCAAAATATTGCACCTGACACTGAATGTAATTTATCGAACAGCGATAATTTTCTCTGCACTTAAGACAAATAATTTAAGGGCAGGAAAGTTTAAAGTCCCTTTCTGCAAATTAAAGGCTGAAGTTCATTAATTCCATGCAAGTCTTCTAGGAATGGAGAAAGTTTTGCAGGGAAAGGCAGGATTAGAGTTATGATCAGACAATGGCAGAGGCCAGACCATAAAAGACTCAGAAATAATTGGGCTTTCACTGGAACCTTTCAGCCTTTTGTTCATGGACATAAAGCACATACCCAGCTTAATTCTCCGCATCTTAAACTCATTGGCAAATTTCTCCAGTTCCCTGATTTCAGGGGAGTCCATGTCCACGGGGTCCTCCACAGATTTGCTTTTCCTGCGGAACTCCTGCTTGAAATCCGTGGCAGCGGGATCGTCCGCGAGGAGGGACTGGGGCATGGGAGTGAAGCCGTGGCCCAGGGCACAAGAGCTGGCACTCAGGGCGTGCTCCGGGAATTTGTAGAGGCAAGGGGTCAGACCACCTGAGCAACACCAAAGAGAAGGCTCGTTGCAGTGATTCTCTACTGCTACACAGTAAAAACCTCCCTTCACTGCCTCGTAACCCGTGTCTGTAATATTTATTATATAATACACATGAGAGAATCCAAGAGTTAGAATTTCCTAGGATATATTTTCTCTTTCTTGTCCCAGCACATGGAAACCTATCAACGGCCCCTTTCACCAGCCACAGCCATCCTATTATTTAGCAAATTGTGAAGCACTTCAGTAAGAGGGAAATGGCCTAAACTTACACAAATAAAAATACAAGCTCTAAGTTGGAATTAAGTGGCACAACAAGATCGATGGATCTGTATCATTTTGAGTCACTTAAAATTTGCCAGTCTCTATTTTCTGGTACAAAGAATATTTCCATGAAGATGCCGTTTGATGCTCAGACAAGATACTGTCTTGGCTTAGCTGTAGCATAAAATTTCTTTGAGGAAAGTACACAGGTAAGAGCTCAAAGAAAAAGAAAACCAGAACTCGTTCAGAATGATCCTTCTGACTGTAAAAGAAATTTCTCAAGGACAAAACAGAACAAGGACAGAACTATCTTTCACTACCTTTTGTTCACAAATGTCAGACTTAACAAGGAGATTCAGTTAAGAGTGAAGGCTGGTTTTTCACTAAATAGTGTACGTGGAGGTAAAAAGTCTCTGACCTGAAGGAGGCATGGGGGGAATTATTGGAGAAATGTTAACACTCCTCAGTGTATCTGGAGCAGTCAGTAAATTCCAGGTTCTCAGGTCATCCTTCCCAATTTTCTAAACTACACAAAACGTTGTGGAAGAACTCAGAACTTCATTAACCTCCCACTGCTTCCTCCATTTATTAGGGTTAAGTTTTTCTTCACTGCCCCGATTTCTCCCATCAGTATTGGAGGTTCTAACGCCACAGAATTACTTTGTACACTTCACACAGGATAACTACAAAAAAAAAACCAACCTAAAAAAAAAAAAAGAAAAAGAAAAATACTTGAAAGAAGGAGACTTGCTTTGCAAGGTGCTGACACCATTTACCACGTTGGGGTGGGGCATAGTGCATGTCTGTAAGATGCGAGTCTGGGAGAGACTTGCTGAGAGCATCTCCGGAGTTGCAGGCTTGATGCCTAAGGAAAAAAACGTAAGAAAAGAAGAAGAAAATAAGAAAAGAAAGGAGAAGAATAAAAATATATTTATTTTGGAATTAAAGAATATTTCTGAGCAATACAATTTGTTTAATACTTACTAACTTTTCACAGGCATCTGGACAATGCCAGGAATATTTGCAAAACATACAGAAATGCATGATGAAATGGGAGCATTTGGAAATTTGCACACCATGAAGGAAAGCTACACTCTGTCCCTATGCAGATCCACTATGCAGATATATTAGTCTATGCTGATTTACTCTAGTATTTCCTTAATTCTTAAATGAAATAAAATTCTGAGTTTCATTTTGGATTATTTCCAAGTCCCAGTTATTTCCTGGGAGTTATGTTAATCTGGTTCATGTCAGTCTCCATTGACAGCTACTTTTACTTGCACAGAATAAAAGTGCCTCACTCTTACTGAGCCTGGGACAGGGAAGGATGAGCAGGACGCTAGCATGCATTCATGAGTGTAAAAATCCGTGGTCACACGGCTGATCTGCCTGCTGAATGCAGCTATCCCTTCGTTATGCCATCATTTTATTTTATAGCTTCAGCCAGGGCTTTATCAGCCCAGGTACTGGTCATACACAGGTATTTTGGGTCTGTCACTCCTGGTCCCTCAAAATGTGATAATCACCAGGGGAAGTGGCCAGAGGTAAGCAAAAGGAGCAGGACTTTCCCAGCCTTGTAGGGAGACATGAGATACAGAGCGATTTCACGAGAGATGAAGGAGTATGGGGAAACTTTGGGCACTGACCCCTAATGTCCTAACCCTTTTTCTAACACCTTAATCCAGACCCCATCTTCTTCAAACCATTGTCCTGGACTGGGCCCTCTGAAGGAAAACTGGCTAAAATCCACACACTACCAGCTCACCCAGTTGAGGGCTGGCCTCTTACCTGCCATCACCCCGTAGGTAGAAGGTTGATTCCCATAGTGGCAGGAGGGCACGGAGTAGTGAAGGCCTGGCCAGGGGTGTCCCGGCGGTGTCGTGGCAAAGCCAAAGCACGAACGCGCACGAGTTGGGAGCAAAGAGAAAACAGATGGGACTCATAAGAATTCAAGATTCAAGACACAGCGTTTAAGTTTGAGGCAGGCAGTGCCTTCTGTGCAGTTGTAGCTTCTTCTGTGGGCGTTTAACACAGGGCCACAACCATTAGGTTACCAGACACGTGTCGGGGGAACTGCCACTCGAAATAGTGGGACATCCTCTGAGCCAGGACCAGGAATTGTGATGCTGTCTCTTGATGAGCTGTTTTTAGTATAATCTAAGGGCATAACCCAGTTTACACAAACTGCTGAGTGGGGGAAGCATTGCACTCTTAAGGGAGAGACCCGTTCCTCTCCTCACACACCTTCCACACGCTGATCCGTTCAATCTCACACAAAAACTAATTCTGTGGTCTCAGGAAATTGCCTCCACTGTCACGCAAATCCCGCGGTGAATGAAGACCTGGGTTTCCAGTGGCAGCAGTTTGGGACATTTGCTTCGAGGCATCCAAAAGTCACAATTTCTTAAGTGCCAAGCCACAAAACATATTTCAGAGTGCTTTGGCAAGGTGGAAGAGAAACAAGATGGTAAATTCTGGATTCTTCTAAAAAGTCAGGCCTAAATATACATTTTCCATCCCCTGCACCAACAAACACTCTGTTAATTTATCTCTAGTGTTTTCACAGGGCTATTTCAGATCTGTGCTCAGTAATAGCCACTGCCTGAAGGATGAGACCATTTTTTGCTGAATGCAGTATAGAGATATGGCTGTTTCTCATGTATGAGTAGGAATAAAAATGCATGTACTGTCCCCTCTAACAACTGCAATAAAACAGAATATTAAAATTAATGTTCATGAACATTCAGATATGCAAAACCACATTTTAAAGAACACATTCCTGTTGTTCAAAACAGTCCATTTAATTTGGAATTGGAATCTTTGGGTTTTACAACAGTACTCATAAGAGTAAAGTGTCCTGTTTAGATACATTTGTAGAGATATAAAACCCACTAAAACAAACACGCCTGTAGTAATGTAGATGCACTGAAAATAAAGATTGTGTTAATAACTGTAATGCATGTAGAGCAATTCAACTTTTCTGTTAAGATCTAAGTGTTCACTGGTTGCATTTTTCCACTATTTCATAATCCACATACTACAACTTTTTTAAAATTTTTGACTAGCTAATGATAATTTAAAATTAAATAGTGAGGATGATGCTATTTAAATTAAATAATAACAATTAAAATGTTGAGGATACTGCAGAACATCAGCTGAATGACACGGCATAGTATTTGAACAGAAGTACATTCACCTTGCTTGTGATGCAGAATTGTTACATCCCTTTTTAGAACTTTTGACATTTAAAATAAGTTGTTGCTCAAAATTCTTTCATCATTATATTGTGCACAAATTCTCCTCACGTGCATTCAACAGAGTGGCATTTTTTAATTACAATTCCTTAATCTATGTATGAAATTTGTAAATCTTGTAAATCATTATATTTGCCACGCTCTGTCTCTGCTTTCTCAGGGTCATATTTTCACAGGACCATCTTCTGGGTGTGATCCTGCAATCCAAATTTCCACTGAGGCATTTGTCCTTGGGTGGCAGCTACAAAATACCAGAATCTAAACCTGCAGCAGGCGAGCAGAAGCTTTGAGCCAACTGTCATCGTGTCCTTTCCATTATAAATCAGATGAATCTAGAAAATACTGCTGTGATACAGATACATAAATTTGACCTCATACAAAATTTAAATTCTCCTATTCCCTGCCACTACTGCTAACCCACAGCTGTATTAGGGTATTTTCAGCCTCTTGCTTAATGTATAAGATGATCCTGTTTTCTGTTACCAATGATCAGTTTTCACTACTGACATGCTTTTTCTTTTCATTAAAATGCTTTATTACCAATGCTTTTCAGGAAAAATCTGGTTTCTTCTTAAGACTCCAAATAAAATTCTAATGTTAATCCTACTTCAAATAAATCAACTATTTCTTTTTCTGTTCCTGAAGACTTTCTGTCAACAATTCCTGTATTCCAGAATCCCACCTCTGCAGTATTAACGCTGCAAGAAAACTCTCTTTGTCTCAGGTATTCAGTGATTAAATAGTCCTATATTTAAATGCATCTAATTGGATTATATACACAAACATACAGAATTCAAAAGTATTGACAAGGCTTCTACTACTCATTTTGAAAATCCCACTTAAACCTTAGTCTTGATTTAGTTTGCAATATGCCTTTCAAAGCAATGTTTTTCTTTCTTTAAAACTCCCCCAAGCGATATTTACACCTGAGCTCTTTTAAATATATTCCCTATTTAAGGTAATTTATAATATTTTAAATTATGGTTGCATAATAAACAACCTTTCAATTAATTTACACGACAATTGTCATTGAAGACTATAGTCATACCAACAACAAGAGTGCTTGAATCTCTTCTAAGTTGGCAGCATATTTGAGTCTAATCCGGTAACAAATTTAGAGAAAACTATGTATTTAGCTAAAACCCAAACATTTGTGGTTTTCCTGATTCACCTATATGCAGAGTTTTGTGAAATTGCTTCTACTTTGGCATAGTCCCAATCATACGAAACACTGATACTGAACACTTTAAACACTGAGAACTTGATGAACTCGTATATCACCCAAAAATTAGAAATGAGAGCAAGAGTATTTTCAAAAAGTACCTGTAGACACAACATTGGTGGCATGGTTGGAGACCTGCAGGCACTCTGCAGCGCTGTGATGCATTATCAGAGGCAGAGAGGGAGAAGAGTCAGAATTCAAGGGCACAAAGGTGTCTGAGGAAGCAAACGCTTGGCAGCTCATACCCTCCAAGAGGCAAGAGAGCCGCCTGTCCCGTGTTCTACCAGAGCAGATCCTGCAGGATTAATGGCACCTCAAACTGTACTGCAGGATTTTACCTGGGTGTACACACAGAGGAGGGCTCCGGAGCACAGGGAGGTCGTGTGCAGGTATTTATACCACTAGGAAATCCCTTTATCCATTTTAATGTTCTTTTCCCAGCAATATTGCTACCCTGCTACAGAGCCTCTTTCCTTCCCACACAAACACAATACGTGTCCAATTAATGGGGGGGCGGGAGAAGAAGAGGGAAACCAGAGACATGATTTGACAGATATTTTCAATTAGGTCTTTTGTGAAGGACAATGACCAGGAGAAAAAAAAAAAAATCACTCCAAAGTCGGTGGCAACACACAAGTAAGTTTAATACTAAGTAAGTTTCCACAGTTAACACCTGCCTCGAAAATCTCATCCAGGCAATTGTCTGGAAGGCAACCTGTCTGAGAGCTCAAAGAGAAGTCTGCAATAGTCAAGAACCTATAGCAAAATAATCTGAATTAACCTAATTCCCAGCAGTTGCACAGTGATCATTTGTCTTAACCTATACCAGTATAAATCAGAGATGTGTAATATGAAGCAGCTGTATCCAGAAGGAAGTTTTTGAACAGATAGCTTTACATGAGCATGATGTGCTAAATGTTTATCTAAATGTTTATCTAAGATGAACTCTTGACGGGGTCCACTGTGTCACTTAAAACTCAATCACAATTCCTCCTATTAATTTATACTCCTGCAGCATCTAAAGTCTTCTCCGTAAGATCCTAAGTAAATCATGGAACCTTACTCAGAGAAGATAAGTGATTTTTTAACATGAGACTGGAATTATTTTAGAGCATCAAAGAGCATACAGGTTACCCTAAAAATGATGAAAATTGCTGCAGTACACCATAGTCACACATTCTATGTAGATGTAATAAAGGTGGGTTTGGTTTGGTTTTTGTTACCAAAGATGCTTGGTCATATTTTTCGTGAAGATGACAATATTTTTTGTGTGTTTCGTATTCCAAACTGGGTTAAATGTCTGAACTAGAATTTTGACAATACCAACTTCAGATACGTGACATGGGAGCAATCATACTTGTTACTGCACCATTTTTCATGTGTTACTGCAGCAAAGTGGTATTGAATTGAGACATTCTACAGAACCCTTTATATTATCTTTAAGTGTGCTTTGGGAAAGGCTGTGTCTAAGACTGTTAAGAAATTTCAGAATTACTGCATATGGCAAACTGCACATGTGCTTTAACAGTGGTTATCTACTACTTATACATGCACTTTCAGATTGCAAAGTATATAAAAAATATAAAAATAATTATTGTAATATTATGGAAGACACTGTCATCAAATGAACTGCCAGCTGCATTACTTTGGGCTTGGCTCAATGTATCCTAATGTCTGTGGATTAATATTCAAAAATTATTTTAGTTATTTTCACCTCCTTTTCTCCCTCACCAAGGGGCACGATAAATCTACCAGGGCCTACTCTCCACGTACCAGAGTTTTGAAGCTGTGGAAGAAAAAGAATAACTTTACATCCCTGTCTTTGACAATTCTTTTTTCTCAGATCCCAACAGGTATCACTGTAGATAGCTGTTCAGTAAACAGAAAATTTACAGTTTCAGTGTAAACTCATGTCTAG
This sequence comes from Callaeas wilsoni, assembly GCA_013398955.1. Taxonomy (NCBI): domain Eukaryota; kingdom Metazoa; phylum Chordata; class Aves; order Passeriformes; family Callaeidae; genus Callaeas; species Callaeas wilsoni. Next base: position 51,822 of record VWPU01002069.1, on the reverse strand, counting down.
ATGCAAAGAAGTTGTAGCCTGTCCCCAAATATGAGATGGAGCTCGCTTCCAGATTTCCATTTCTTCCCGTGGTCAGGAGACTCACCCAGCTTTGCCCAGGTGCTCAGGCTCTCCAGACCTATGGAGCTCATTAGAGGGGGTGGTTGTGGGTTCGTGGATGTTGCTCACTGACAGAAGCTGGGACTGATTGGGACTGGGAAAGTAAATTCAGTCAGGAGTCACAAGGCACTGAACTTTCCTTTGGAGCGCAATATAAAGCTGTTCTGTGACACCACTCTAGACACCACCTCAAATGAGTTTTTTCATGCCCTGGCTATTCATTACTGTGTTTTATAATGCTGATTAAAAAAAATTCTAATTTTGCGTGGTTGTGCTATATCACCTACTTCTTGCTAATAACGTCTCTATTTTTCATTTTGATTATGACCAAGTTTCTTCAGTTGCATTCAGTTGAATACAATTTTTTTTTGCATCATTTTTGAGGATCCTGGAAAGCTAGACTGTTAGCCATACTAGGTACTGGAAAAAATCCACCTTCATCAGAGCTCGTTTCTAACACGAGCAGCACCTCTTGTAAAGCTTTGTTACAACCCTCTGTGGATACCGTGCTAAGGCTGCAGATTGCCTGACCCAGAGTTACCTATGGCTCCACATATTGTGATTTCTTGGTCAGTTTTAAGACTCTGCCTCACAGCACACAGTTCAGCTGAAGGCTTCCGGCAGGAATTTCGGGCCCCTGACTGAAAAAGGTCATTCCGTCTCTACACTTAAAAGTGCCCTCAAAAGTTCAGTGGGGGGTTTTCCTGCCCTGAAACCCAGACCCCATCCTCCATTTGGATGATGGCATGATGCTGACAAATGTCACAGTAAAGCCTATCTGCTTCCTGCTGGATCCTCAGATAAGCTGGCCTTTTGAGTGGCTGCTGCTGCTGTAGGGAGGATGGGGGGAAGTGAAGATTTTAATGACTGAGCCCTGTTTTGCACTGTCCTTTATGGCTTAATTCTGAGCTTACCTTAATGTCTTTCCTTAAGTCAACTCCAATCCTTACTCCATGTTAGTAGACTGATTCTTTGCCCCATAAATCTCTTCTGATTGATTCCCAGAATAATGAAGAAAGCCATCAAAAACCCATTGAGTGTTTTTAAGACAGCATTCTGTTTCAAAGGCAAAAAGGTTCCTTCATGTGGTTTTCTCAGCTCAGAAACAGCATCCCATTGTAAGATCTCAGGTCTGGCCATGAGACAGGTAAGGAAAGCACCATCATTTTCCTCCACAGGAGCACAGCATTTCTGTTCCCAAGAGATTATTCCATGCTGATCAACAACATGGATTTCCAGCCTCACCTTTGCCAAGAACCACAAAATTACAAACGACATCTGGCACAGTGCAAGCTTTGGCAGCATCATTCATTCATTTCTTTTCCCAGGTCTCCAAGCCTTCTTGCAGATAAATTGAAAACTATAAGGCTTGTTCAAATAAAGAGCTTGTAGAGATGGAAGTCTCTACAAGCCTAATCACTATGACAGTCCTGCAGCTGAAATATATCCCACTGAAACAGTCACTCACTTGTACATTTACACTCTGCAGAGCAGTCTTATGTGTATATATCCCAATAATGCATCTCAGAGAACTTGTGGTTCTTTGGGAAGTGAACTTCACTTTTGCCTTCGCTTTACATGGAGAGGGGGATCTTCAACTCTTTTCTTTTTCCCAGTACTACTGCAATTTGCATCCTTTCACCCGATACACTTTTGCACAAGGTGCTTGTGTGTCAATATTCATCTATCACATTTCATTTTTATTCAGAATACTGAAATTCCCAGGTTTTAACTCCATAATTTCACTGGTTATTTGCTGGGTTGGGTAAAAGCTATAAAACTGCTCTTAAAGATCTGCATATTTCTGCGCATTTACACAATTCTTCCCATTGTTTTTCCTACCCAGAAAGTCCTTGAACTGGAATGACTATGTTCATGTTATTGAAATCCCCACAAGGCAGAGGGATATCATAGATCCATGGTTTACTTCCCACACTGTAAGTTAAAAAGACATCTCTAAGTGCATTACATTGCACACAGGAAAAGCAAAAAAAATCTTCTTTCTTAGGTAAGACACAAATTGACTCACAAACTGTCAGTGTATGCCATGGATAGTTTCATTCACAACTGATGGGGAGGGAGTGCAAATTAAACATTTTCAAGGAAGACACTTTCCCAGGGAGCAGCACAATGCAATTGGCTTTTAAAAACCTACAGAAAGCTTATCCAGTCTTGCTGCCAAAGTCTGGCTCACTGGAGTCTGAGTAAAAAACATGTGTAATTGCATTAGAGCAAACAAAAGCCTTAAAGCCTGATTTAGACGGAGTGGGACTACTTGATAAAGACCAAAAAGAACGTAAGATTACTTGTTTCTCTGAGCCACCTGTCCTTAACTTTAGATCACCTCTGCAGAAAAGAGCCCCCTGAACGTGCAGCACAGACATGATCTGTTATTTGCAGGCAAAGGTGGTGTTCCCACGGCTCTCAAAGAACAACCTGAGCCTGGGCAGCAGCTCCCCATGTGGGGAACATCATCAAATATGGCTAAAGTTATCCGTAAGAGCTACAACCTGAAATAACAGATATACAAACTCCACTGCTTTTCTTCTTGCTCCCAGTCAGACTGGTGCTCCTCAAAATGATTCACATTGCAAATGTACTGGTGGAGACCCTGACACTTCATGGAAGTGGTCCAAGCTCATTCCAGCCTTATTCCAGTGAAAAGCAAGGTAGGCTCGTAACTGCAAAGAGTTATGACTGGGACCAGACCTATAGGTCCCTATAGGGGACCTATATCAGGAATGAGTTCAGTCAAGTATGTGGAAAAAACATCAACTTGCACTTAGCATCTTTAAAGCATTTAAAATATTGCTACTGACAATGATTTCACATTTGTTAAAGGCCAGGTTTAAAACTCACATGTAATTACAATTGACTCATTTTCAGTTTTTTCAGGACCACGTAACAACGACTTCAGCAGCAAAAGTCTTTTCTCCCCATGTTTTCCTTTGGAAAATCAGAACTTTTCCACAGAGGGAAAGAATTTTATATACCCAGTTATGAATTTAAATCCACACAATGCTATTTCTAGAAACCTAACTTTTCAGGGAGTGCTTTTATTCTTCTTCAAATGACTTCTTCCCATTTTCCTTATGTCATTTCAAGGGAACCCCAGGAAGTTTTCATCATGCAAACATGGGCTACTGCTGCTGTAGCCAAATCATTAATTCTTTCCTAGTTTTCCCCTTTCATATTACAAGACAAACATTTCTTTCACAAAGCTTTGGTAAATATTCCTGTATGCAGAATGCAGTGCAAATACTACTGTGAATGTTGCACGTGCACTTTAAAGGTCCCTTCACATAACATAAAATGGAGCAAAATATGCATTCCCTGCTTCTCAGTTATACTTTCATTAGCAAGATGCTTTTCCCCCAAATTCAGTTAATCAACAAGTCATGTTTATTTAAAAACTAAGTGAAAAAAAAAAGTAAACAAGGGGAATTGACCATTTCCACATCTGAAATGCTGCAGAAATTCCCCTTTAGACATACCCTGAAACAAGAGAAAGATGGAAGGAAGAGAAAAATTGAATGAGTGTAAGCACAGCAGGGCAAAAAGCACAGGAAATTATTAGGACTTAAGGGAGACAGCTTGCCAGGGTAAAGCTGCTAACTCAGATTGCTGAGATCACAAATCTGGCCCTAGAAAATGCCGTGGAACCACCCAGATCGGCCATTGGAATATCTACCACATTAACACTGAAATTCATCAACATTACTCATAACCTAAGAACACATCATCTATGGCTGCAGACCTGCTATGAATTTCTCCTTTTACTTCTAAAGCTGGTAAGAAAAGTTTCTGTCAGAAAAGCCAGAATCTAACCAGCAGTACAAGTTAGTACTGCTAGTCTTTTGCCCACAGTGCAAAACTCTACTGAACACAGCTTTTTCTTAGAAACAGGGCTTACATAATCAAGCAATTGAATGAGAAAAAAAGGAGAGTGAACAACCCCTCAAATACTTTCAAGAAAAGTATCTTTCACTTCACATATCCACAAAAGCAAAATTTCTTTTTAGTTCCCAAACAGGGCATTGAATACCAACCTCACCAACTTTTGAAAGGATTGCAGAAATTTCCTTCTAGAGGTCAAAAATCTTGAAATGTTCAGAGTACATTTAAAGGCTCGAAACGTTCTTCCATGGCTGTTTACCACAGCAAGATGCCTTTGGCATTACAGTCTGTGCCACCTTTGAACAACTTGCACTTTCTGTATTTTCACGGGGAAAAGAACTTCATGAGTTAGTCCAGCCCTCGGCAGGTCACAGAAAATTTTCAGCTTATAGCTGAACAATTATAGCAAGACAACCCTCATGAGCATCCCCATGCCACATATGTGACCCCATCTCCAGCTCTTAACAATTAACTTAATTAGAAGCAATAACCAAGAAAATTTCCTAGCCCAGGCACTTCCTAAAAGCTACCAGCAACTTTCCATGATTCACAGGCAGAGGTGAGTGTGTGCCTCACATGCCCAAGGCGTCTCCAGGGAAGTGTGAGTGGCACGTAAGACACAACTGAAATAAGTTTCTGTGAGACCGATTAATACTTTTGCCCGTTGTTCAATTTTATTGGAAGCTTGGGACAGGGATGTGGTAAAATTCACAGGAAATGTACTGAATAATGAGGATGCTCTTTTTTTCTCCCCTTCTTCTCCCTCTGGAATAACAACCAGCCTCTGATGTGGTCATCTGCTTCCCTTCTGCTCCGTGCCTCCTGTCCCTACTCCCCACTCCTCTCCCATTATGTGTCACAGGAAAGAGAAACTGGATTATATGTTCCCAGATATATTTGGATATCTGACCGACCAGCAGAACTGGTGAACACTTTTCAGCTCTAAAATTGTTCCAAAACTAAAAGCAAAATCTTCAGTTTCAACAGTTTTGGCATTAAATCAAAATCACAAATTTAAATGGAAACTTTGAGCTTTGATAAAAAGTCATTCAGAATTTCAAAAACTGAATTTCAAAGTTCTCTCCTAATGCTCTGGGCATCTTTCATGAGCTTTTTTTTTTTTTTTTTGGACTACCTGAGGTTATTTTAGAAAAATATCCAAGTTTTTTGATCTACAGCACTGTATGAGGTAGATCATAAAAACAAAATAAACTGTAGGAGAAAATCTATCCAGACAAACTGCAACTTTAGACATCCACTCTTTTGAAATTAATCCAGATTTGTGATAATTTATACAATGTTACTGAATCAGATTTACAGTAGTAAAGGCACAAGATAAAAAGGAAATCTGTGGATTTTTAAAAATTCAACTGAATCTTCTGAGGCCTGGATTTTAAATTTTAAACAATTTTAAGACTTTAGATCACAACCTGTGCAGATACATTTTGCTCTTTACCAAGATAACTGTAATGTTCATAATTCAACCTGGAAATTTATTTACATTCTTCTGTGTTCAGTCTAATGAAAATGACAGCAACAATCCATTAGGGAAAAAAAACAAACACAAAACAACCCCAAAAAGGCTGAAATTCATTCAAAATATTGGAGTCAGACTTTGATATCTTCACTGAGCAGTGAATTAAGCAGTAAACATTCTCACAATACTTCAGAAACATCACTCAGTAAAAGTACAAAATGTGGGCTAAGTGGAACTTTCTAATTTGCTGAAATGATTAGTGATGAGAACTCAATTATTTCTATATTCATGGAGCTAAGTGATAGAGTAATGCCACTTTCTCTCATTATCAGTGTAAAATAAAGGTCATCAGCTGGTTACAAAGATCAAAACCTAAAGGACACCATTATATGATCTCCCAGAAAATCCTGGTCATCTATATTCATCCCTGAACTTTGCCTGCACACACTGCATGGATGAATATTACTGTCTTAGACAGACAAACAGCAGCAGCTCAACACGGTCAGCAGTTTTGTGTTTCATTACCAAACAAAACATCTTGCCAGCAAAGTGATTTCATTAGCATATTCAAACCGCTGGCTGGCTCAGTCTGAAGGTCATTTAAAATTCCTTGAAATATGAGATAAAATTTTAATTCTTAAATCTCACATAACATTTAAAATGCATTATTCTTTAGGAAAGTATCTCATAACTCTCACTGAAAATTTAATCCACACAACTCGATTAATCATTACCAAGCAGCGTTAAAACTAAAAAGTGCACCTTCTCAGGAGAAGAATAATCGTTATGGTAGGGCATATTTTTTGCCCTTCAGTGTCTCCTGTCACCTAAAGATCTCGTTGTTGTCCCCAAAAGGTATTGCTTGAATATTTTGGGTGAGGAAACCATGTGTTAAGTAGCTTGCCCAAGAGAATACTATATCAGAGGCCAGCCTAGGGATAGCAGGCAGACTTATCAATAACATTTTGATCAGAGCCTCACTTATAAAGCTGTACAACTTTTAAATATATTCCTGTGCCATGGGGAAAAGTGTGAAATCTCTCACTAGGCTGAGATAAGAACCCAGAAATTCCATTTGCACTTTCTGGGGGGTGTCTGCAGGCAAAGGACCATGAGAGTCCAATCTTCAGAATTCAGAAGCCACTGTCCAAGACCTGAGCTGATTCAGCCTCTGTGCAACTTGACGGCTGAGAGATCATTCTCTCCTTTCAAATATAAATGAGAATGAGGGTTAGGGAGAGGAGGCTGACTTTTTTAAAGGTGAGAAATAAAATTATATCATTTGCATACGCACCCCTCTGAAAACATTGTTCAGGTAAAAGATGGAAAGTGGGAACTTCCCAGAGTAAAACACAACTCAAACGACAGTGATGGAAAAATTGTTATTTACAATTTGCCTGGGTGTAGGAGAATTACTTACTCTTTGCAAAGATTCAGATATTTCCATTTCTCCCCTAGGCAAATATTTTAATGCTTCTCCTTGGAACTGTGTCTACAGCCCTTTCACATCACTGCTCTGCTAAATCCCTTTGAAGAGTCCAACCACACAGACGCCACAGGAACAACAGGGCTTTGAAATTCCCTTTTAAATCCCAGCGCTGCACTTCAGTCTGACAGCATGTACATTTAACATATGGCTAAAAGCTTCTCCCCATCAGCAAGAGTTCTGACCTGAAGGAGCAGATATTAAAAAAAACCCACCACGCTATCTTCCAGGTGTTAAAACAAAAAAAGCACAACTGAAATACGTACATGGGAGGGGGAAAGCAGAAGAGGGGGAGCCCTTCTGTTCTTTGCATAGACTCACTCCAGGCAAATGAAATCCTAAATTAAACTCAACAGCATTTAGACCTTTGAAATCCCCCGTTCTTCTCATGCAGGGAGGGCAGGAGTAGCTGTGGGAAAGGAGCCTGATTCTCAGCACAGCTCAGTCATGAGTGACCTCCTGCTTTGCACCACACTGGAAGCTGCCCTGCGATGGTGGTGCTGCAGGAGGAAGCCCACCACATCAGGAAAAGGCATAGTGGGCCAATTTCCATCTGCTCCAGGACTGTTGGCCAGCCTGTGAGGCCACAGGCAGCCAGGGAGCATCAGCGTGAGACACAGCCACCCAGGAACTCTTACACTTCACGTGCGAGGTGCAGCAGCCACATAACTTGCTGGGAATTCTCTTTTAGAGGGGGATTTTTTTTCCCTTCCAGAGCAGTCAAGCACTCCCCAGCTTGTTCCTCAGTGCCTGAAGCAGCGCCTCAAGGAATGGATCCTTCCAGGCCATACCCTTTTCCTTCAGCTTCCAGACCATGACCACCTCAGGACTGCACAGCATCTCAAAGCTGGGCTTTTAATGAGGTCTCTGTTAGGACATTCTTGCAAAAGATGCTTTAATTCAGGGGACTCCCAGAGTACAGAGCTCAACACGCAAAACCCTGGGACTTTAAACATGGTTTTTCCCTGTGCACTCCTTCCTTTGTGGGCTGGGATTTCACAAGAGTGAAATTCCGCCACCCGTCATTGCAGCCTCCCCTGGCAGGGGAAGGAAAAAGAGCACAAACTGACCACCATTCCCTACACCTTTTACACCATTTACCAGGACATGTACCAGTTTCATCCACAAAATGACCACCATTCTCTACACCTTTTACACCATTTACCAGGACATTGCAGTGGATGAGGGGAAATAAAGGAGTTATTGCAAGGAAAACATAAGCCAACCCTTGCTGTAACTTAACATGAATAACATTCTTCGTTAAGTCACTGTCATATTATTGGGTTTCTTTTACAAGAATAATAATTATCCATGTGTGATGCTGAAAAACAAGTCAGCAATACAGAGGATTCTGTGCAGACTACACGCTCCAAAAGGGTTGTACACAGGAAAAGACCAACTTTTCCTAACCACATACCTGGACCAAGGCTGTGCAGATACAGGAATAAAAGGAACTCCTTATCCACATAACGCTGCCTAAGGAGGAATTCCAAGAGAATTCCCCTCCCCATTCACCCTCAGATCAGTATGAATGAGCATGTTCAGAAGCAAAGGGGAAGCAAGCACAGGGACATGATTTGTAAATAGCATCTCTGAATTCGTTAAGGTCTCAAGGTCTATGCTGATAATGGTGCCACGATCCCACCACTGCACTGTGAAATGTGGACTTCAACAGACCTCAGCAAACTTCAACAAATAACAAATCTAAAATTTAAAAAAAAGAAGATAAAACACCACTTTTACAAACCTTCCTGTACTACAATCCATCATAAAACACAAGAAAAACCTGAAGCCATGCACCTATACCAAACGTTACCCCACAAAATGTAATTCAGCTGAGTGCATCTTCCCAAAGCTCCTTGGATGACCAAACAGACCTGGAAATTTTTCCCTTTTCTGTTACCTTACTACTTCTCTTGGTTGTTTTCTCATCTTTTCAGACATTGTTTTCGCCTCGACTTGGAACTGGCTATAATTCCCTCTTCCAAGCTCCCTCCAGCTACTCAGTTGACTCAACCACATGGTGCAAAATCGCTTGCCTTGGAGAACAACATATTTTTCTTGTTGCCCAGTAAAACTTAAAACTACGGGTTGAACAAAAATATACAACATATTAAATAAAAGGTTAGCATGTCTGAAAGAAAGTCTATATTAGCACAATTTTTTCAGAGATTAGGTATAGTCTAACCTGTTTATATTTAACTAGAAGTGAATTTAGGTGGTGTATTACTGTCTCTTCAAGGGAAATAAGAAAGTAACAAAAAACCCAGCACATCTCCTGTCACAAAAGTGTAGTAAAGGAAAAAAACACCACCATTTTCTCTACCAAGTAGCATTTATTAGGAGCAGATCAGAGTAATACCCCAATATTCCAATTACTTTTATTTGACACTAGTTTTATAAACTGTAAGTGGAAATTTTCCAGAACTTCCCTTTGGATTTTCTCAGACTGACTAAATATCTACTGTCCCCTCAGGAGAGAGGTTTCCTTAGACTGAATAGACACCAGCTTTCCAGTTCCAGTCTTGCTGGAGCTGTTTAAAATATCCAGTCTTGCTGGAGCTGTTTAAAATATCTGGTGAACTACCTGACTGCTCCTTTGCAGAGAGCACGCAGGTGTTTGCCTCCCTCTTTGCACCCCAAACACAGAGCAAAAGGAACATGAAATCAGATCTCCCTTCTCTATTTCAACACACTGAGAGCATGGTGGCTTTTTAAGATGCCTGGGGGGAAAAACAACCCCAAAACATATTTGATTTTTTTAACATCTCCACGCTGATATGATTCACAGCTATTGGTATTTATTCTGTTTTACAAATTTCATGGAGATCATCAGCTGAGCAACCTGAATGACGAATCAAGTCCTTACAATTAAATGCTGCTTCAGGCAGGTTCTACACCAGCCTGAAACAAATCATCTTTGAGTCCCCAAAAGATTTAACGGAGATTAACAATCTTAATTCTCTTTAACACAGAAAGATAACTAAGAAATAAGGAAGCATAGAAAAAACATACATTTCTAGCAATGCCTATGATAACTTCTCATCTCCACATAGCAAACACAGTACCTGAATAGAAGATTTCCACAAAGCCATCTCTTAATCTCTTTCTTAATCCAACGCTCAGCCTCATCATCGTGTTTGCAAAACATAACCACTTGTTCTTTTTTTCCTCAAACTGTTGAAGACACTTCCATATCACCTACAGAATATTCTTCTAAATGAATAGCAAGATGTATTCCCAATAGCAAGCCATTTTTCAAGAGGCAACAAACTTTATATAGAGAATAAATAAATTTATAAAATGAATACTTCATATCTGAAGAGAGAACTAATTGATATTACTAAGTGCCTCCACCTGTCAGAGGATTTTATTAATAGCTTCGCTTTAAATAATCATTCTTAGGTAAAGATTGCTTATTTAACTTTCAATGTTCGCTCAACGGTTAAAAATTATATAAACCACCAAATTGTCACACTGAGTTGTGTCTGTTTTGAAAATATCCCCTTTGTAGTGCAAGATACCAGAGTGATAATAGAAAGGAATATTAGAAAGGAGTCGTATGCTGACACAAAACTCTTTGTCACAAAAGAGGGAGGCAAGACACCATTTTAGTGTGAGTTTGGAATTAAACACGTCAAAAATCCAGCGAGATTTTCCATGTTCTTACATTAAATTGCATGTTAAAAATAAGGCTACTAATCTAAAAGAAGTTCTGGGAGCATGCTTTGCTCTCACTGCCAGCTCTCAGAAGGTGACTTCTACAAGATCAGAATTTTTCTGTGATTGAGAATCATCTTTTGAACATGGGAAATCCATGGGAAAAAGGGTAAAACTTGCAAAATATATTTGTTTATTTGCAAATGGATACACATACTTTACATCTTTGCTTTGGACAGAGGGATAGAGCTGATTGTGTGCTTATATTACGCTTACAGCTGAAACACAGAAGCTGTTCAATGTCTGTACAGCCTCCTTCGAAATAGAGATAGTTTTTATTTCCATGAAAGAACACTCTGAACTAATAATTTCATATTTTCCGTGAATATTAGCAATTCTGAATAAAGCTGAAGAAACAAAAATATTAGAAAAAAATGGCATAGTGGAAGCCATAAAATAAAAATCCTTGGACGCATTTTGGTCGTATCTTTAAGCACGGAACATGAGAAGCATACCATGATACCAGGGTATGTTAGGTCAGGATAACTGGTACAGATTATAAATATCCGTTTTTCATGCAACATTTTTTACTGTTCTCCTACCAAATGAAATTAAATCTGCGTTAATATTTGAAGTAAGAGTTTTTCACTACAGTTAAGAAGAAAATACTGTTAAAACCATCAATTTTGAAAGTTTGCCACTCTTTTGTGTTTTCTGGTAGTGAGAGCTGTTGCTTTAAATATGATACGTCAAAACACCCTTCAAAAATGAGCAAGAGCTGAGGTTCAGTGTGATATCTAAGTGTAATCTTTGAATAAAGTTCACTGAGGAATAAAACTTATTTATGCGACTGCTTCAACACAATGATCTCAAAATTTTCCTTATTACCCTTCTACTTTTAGATTTCTAATGTAAACTACACATTCATTTAAACTCCTTCTTAGCTCCTCAGAAACTTTCTTCCTCGCATTAAATTTTTGAAGATTTTTTTTTTATTAACGAACTAGTTACGAACATGATGATGATTAACACCACCATGGTGGTCAATGAAGAAAAAGATGCTCAGATACTTCAGTATCACCTCTAGAAAAAGCATGGACCTATGAACACACGACAGGCAAACTTTCATGTCAAACAGCTAGGAAAAAATTGGCACTTGGGGTTAATTGAAATAAACTAAAAGGTTAATAAAAATAATTGCTTGGATTTTTTTCTTACTATTTGAAAAATAAAGGAGCTACAAATCTATTTCAAAATTCATCTTTCATAAAAAGAAGTAGCTGGCAGCATTCAGTATGTCTTGAACGGCAGATTTTACAACACACTGCATTCTGTCTAAAGAAAAAAATTAGCATAAAAATGAATCACTTGTTATGAAGACACCAATTTAAAAATGTTGTGTGCTTATGCACACAAACACACCCCTCTGCATTGTACTCTTTCCATAGCATTGGCTTTAGTTTTTGGTACATCAGAAATCAAAAGTAAGGGTTCGTTGTGTCAGCAGGCATTTTATATCTCCATTCAAACTAAAGCAGAGTGAATAAATTAATGCTCTCATAGTCAATCCAATGCCCAAGTCTATGTAGGTATCACCCAGTTTTTCCATAGAGGGACAGAAAAATTGCCCCATGGAAATTCTAGGTGTTCATTTGCACCACTACTCTTTTCATTTAAGAACAACAGGGGGTAAAATAATTTGGCGAAGTCTCAGTGCTTAAAGTCAATCAGCTACCGTAAAACTTAATTATAGGTCTGTTTCATTATCTTCTCATTTAATTGTATGTCAGCTGCAGGCAGAAGCAAGAAATTCTTTGTGCTGTGCCAGCAGCCAATGACCCCACAGTCTGAGGAATTAGTACCCAAGAGTACTTCAGAACTGAGGTCAGGGTTCACAAAATAATGAGTGGTAGTCAGAAACGTAGGCTGAGATCACCCAGCTGTGGACCTCCTGCTTTAGCAAGTGTCCCACACCTCTTCTTTCCCAACATCACACATCAGCTGCTCTGTCTGAATACTTCTCCTTCATGATATGCAGGTCAAGTTCTTAGAAAGTAGAGTTTTAGGCCTTCAGCAGTAATTATTTAGGATGTTCACAGAGGTGCCTCATCTGCATTCAGAGAAGGAAAGAAAGATTTTCCTTCCCTTCCACCCTTAAAGTACAGATATGAGTGCATGACATCCTCCTTAAAAAAAAAAAAGTCCTATCTTCAGGGCAATTTTTCTGATGTATTAATAGGTCAACTTGTAGTGCTTACAACAGATTTAATACTTACAGGCAAATCAAAGCATTTATGTGCTCTAGCCTAGGCACACACTTCATCTGCAAAGTCAAAACTCAAAATACAGGTACCTCAAAATTAAGGATGCCTTCACCCAATCACTTCAAAATAAACATTCTGGGGAAGGCACAAACATGCATGTTCTTCTCTGTTAGTTCTTTAGACGTCTGACCTTTTTTTGTCCTATACTCTCTAGCCTGCACCTCTCATATTCCCATGTCTCTCTCTCATCATCACTGCTCATCACCTTCTTGAAGATATTAATAAATATGGGTTATTGCATGCTTTCAACATGCAGAGGTTTGGGGGATTTTGCTGTTGTGGAGAAAGTTACTGTATTTTCAATGTTATTTCACTGACCAAGCACAGGCCTGTTTCCAAAGGTACATTAAAAGACACCTCTCCTTACTGCAAATTTTGAGCATGGAGAAAAATAGATACAATTGAAAAGATGCTTTTTTTGTTTTGGTGGGTTTTTTTAAAGATGATCAAAGCAATTTTCCCTTCCTCTTCTTTCATAAAAGTGGAATTGGAGAAAGTGTCCATAAAAATTCATCTGAGACTCCCACCAAGCATTAAAAATTTGGTCCTGAGTTGTCAAAGCCAGGGAGCTACAGAATAGCAAACATAACAGACAAAGGCCAGGGCAGTCTTAACAACAGGTTATAGCTCAACATATTTTTTGAATGAATAGACTTTCAAAAGTCTTGACAGAAAAAAAAAAAAATACATTCAAATGCCTTTAAAGAAACAGCTAAAAGCCAAGGAATCACCTGCCCCTTCTCCAGTGCCCACACACCTCAACAGGGAAGGTGGGGAGAGAAGCAGAAAACAATTCTTTCCTGAACTGGAGGGAGAGAGGAAAAAAAATCCCAACCAAACTAAAAAAAAAACCAAAAACAACACCTCAAAAAAACCAAAACAAAAAAACAAAACAAAAAAGGGGCAGAAGGAACCTTCTGTGCCCCCTGTCCTTATACCCGTGCAGAAAGCAGAAGTAGGTCCCCTTGCAGAACTGTCCCATGAGCCTATATCCACAATCCAACTGAATCCACCTGAAAATTAATTCTGTTCTGTTTATGATCAAAAGAGAGGCATGGAAAATGGGATGGAACAGGACCAGAGAGCACAGACTTCACGGCCTTCAGTAAAACCACTCTGCTGTGTCAAGTCCCCTTCAAGCACCTGCCCTGCAGGTCCTCACACCTCGCATTTGGAATGCTCCCCTTCCCTGCGGCTGCCCCAGGGATGTCTCAGACCTCGCCTATGCCCAGCTCCCCTTCCCAAGTTATCAAATCGCTGCTCAAGCAGCAGATGGCACACAGTCCACAGGGTTTTACATCAGCAACTGCCAGGAGACAGCTGGTAATTCTTGTGCTGTGCCAAAACCCATGTTATGCAGAAGACAATGAGATTAGCTCCCGAGGCAGGCTGGAAGTGGCCAGCACAGAGCTGTCACACTCCCCACACCTTTTGGAGCAGAGAACATCTCCTCACCCCTCTGGCGCTATTTGCCTCTGAATTTGAGCATGGATATAAGCTTTAAATGCCACGTGGTGCAGAAGATCTTAGAGGCAGCAGAGGTGCTGCAGGCAAAGGGAGCCCCTGGAGCAGGGACACGTGCAAGGAGAGGGGCTTCAGCAGCACTATTAATGTGACAACTTGCAAATCACCACAGTTGGTGTGTTTGGGTTTGAGACAGAAACAACACGGGCTGTTAGGTGGTCACGCTTAATTCCAGGAGGAAATCCAGAGCACACACCTCTGCCTGTCACCTCAGTCACACTCTGGAGAGTGTTACATGGAAAAATTGAAAAATGAACAAGAAAGGCATCCTCCTCAGACAAAATAAAGGCTGTGTATTTTAAGATTTTTTTTTGCATGCTGACTTCAACTCTGGGCATAAAAAACCTGTTTTTTTCATCCTGACCAGCTTTTGAAATGCATTTCTGGATGAGCTCTCCAAAGCTGCTATAGGCAAATTGAAAACTTGAAGTTTTAATGGGATTGCTGAATTCAGGTCTTTCAGGTCCCTTTGAAAAATCAATCGTTAAAGTGGCTAAAAAACCTTCAATAAACTAGAACTGAGCCTTGGCAATTTATAAAATTTAAGTGTTGCTCTTTGAGTATTTGGTGATTTGCATAACCTGCAAATAAACTGGCAGCAAACCCACACAAATTATATTTGAGAAAAAAAACAACTACAGCCACACTCAAAACAAATTTCCAAGACAAAAAAGGGAAACCATGTAATCAGATGAAATACTCCTGTAGTTTTGCGGTTCATTTGTTCTTCCGTGGAAGGCGAAAAACAAGTTATGGCTGTTCTTGCCAGCAGAGAGCAGCGCCCAACAGCCAGCAAAGCATTATCCCGGTTTCCCAGCAGGATGAGGCTGCTGCAGCTGCACTTTGCGTATGTGCACATCTGTTGGCACATCAAGAGCTCTCTCTCAGTGGTACGGATGATTCCAGGTTGGACTGCACAAACCACACGCAGCTGAGCCCAGAGCTCGGCAGGGGAGAAGGTGCAGTATGAGCTCAGCCCGTCAGAGCTGGCAGCTCACAAGGATTTACAAGAATTGATTTGTTCAAACAAATGAACCATCCAACAACGAGCAGAAACAAAGAAGCGGCTAACTAAAAACACCCCAAATCCTACAATACAAAAAAAACCTAACAGATTGTAAGAAAGATACAGACCCAGAGGAGCAGAGCTTGGTTTCAATCCTCTGGTTAGTGCTGGGTGGATGAAAATACAAAAAACAGCCTACTTGTTAAAATCAGAGTAAAGACTGGGGGAGCAGGAGGAACCAAACCACCTTGTGGCCAAAGTGGGATTAATTTTCCATCTATTTCCAAGGCTGATTTATTTCACTTAACTTTGGAGATTTACAATGACGATGACAGCAGCTGAGCCTGGTGCCTCAGACTCTCTATATAATCAATAGTGAGAAATAAGTTCTTCAGGGCCCAATTGTCTGATCCATTTTAGACTACATTCTTTTTCCCCCAAAAGGAACAAAAAGTGCCTATTTCTCTCTATTGACCACAAAACAAATCCAGAACAACCAGGTCGGATGTAACAGGCCTATATATGCATTTTCTCAGTGAAAGTTCCCTCCCAGGAGCTCTGAAAAGCCATTAACATTTCTTTGCACAATTAACATCACCAGCTGAGAAGCAGCCCAGCCACATGCTTATCAAATGTGCCTTCATCTTCCTAGACAAAAAAGAGCATCTTCAGAAAGGTACTCCAAAGAATAAAACTTTTCTCCAACACTCTCAAGCCATTTTCATGACAACCCACCCCCCAACACTTTTACTCCTCTCATACACTGGTTTAAAATATGAATCATTCCTGGCAAACTGAAAAAGCTTCATGCTTTAATTGCAATAAAAATCCATTTTAATTATGTGACCACCTGTTGAGAGAATAAGTTAACTGATGAGAGCTGTATAAGCCAAAAACAATAAAACAAGCTGCCTGATTGAGTAAAGCTGACAGAACTAGCCTCTAAGTACTTGATTTAATCCTTTGATAGAAGCATCTCATGTACATATCTATAGTAAAAATAGTGAGAGAACAACAGGAAAAACTTAATTTTCTCATGAGTTAAACTCTCAGGCTTAGGCTATCTTCTGAATACAAAGGGTTCAATACTCTGAAAGCTTAAAAATGTCTGGTCTCAAAGCTGTATTTATTTGGTGTCTTGCAGAACTAAGTCATAATTGCTCTTAGGTGAGCATATTGCTCACTGAGAAGAAAATTTTCTTCATTCATAATGTTTAGCTTACTACCTTTATTTCTTTCTCAGCATAAGCCGATAAACCTGTGGGAATAGTTTAATCCATCTCAATTAATCACATCAAAATTACAACTCTTTATCCATTCAGGTTTCAATTTAGTATTTATTTTAATCACAGTAGCACCTAGCACACACTGTCATCTCATGTGCTGACAATGTGAATACTCATATTTTGAGGAGAATGCTTAAAGAGTCAAATACTTTAGAACCAGCCAAGTCATGGAAGTGTCAGTGAACCGTTCAAGAGACTTCTCATATTGAAAATTCAAGGGCAAGGAGACAGTGGTACCTCACATGATGTAGAGTTTTCACTTTCTAAAAGCAGGAGGACACCTGTTACAAATGTGAACAAACATTGCTCAGCACTGATTTATTGTTTTGTATATAAACAGAAAAAGAATTTTAAATGCTGAATAAATCTTAACAATGCCTGTAAAGGGGGCATTATATCACTACAGTGATCACTGACGCAGAATCCCAGAATCATCAAGGTTGGAAACGACCTCTGAGGTCATCCAGTCCAGCCTTTGGCAGATCACGACCTCATCAACTAGCCCAGGCACTAGGTGAGATTTCCTGTTGTTTCTTGAGCCCTTCTAGGGATGGTAAATTTGTCACTTCCCTGGACTGTTCATTCCAATATTTAACAACCCTTTCACTGAAGGAATTCCTCCTGATGTCTAGCCTGAACCTCCCCTGGCCCAGCTTCAGGCTATGTCCCCTAGCCCCTCTGTCCTGTGTCACTAAAGCATTGCTTCCAAACTTAGAGACTGTGCAAGGAGCTTGCAGGAAAAACCATCCCAACCCAGGTGCCCTGTAAGAGGGTGTGTGTTTTGAACTCCACCTCCAGCAGTTGCAGTGCCACACTGCTAAGTTCATGTGCTGAATCAATGTCTTAATTTAAGGGTCAGTACTAATATTCATGGCAGCTGGACACTGCCCTTGATACTGTTACCAGGCTGAGCTCTTCACATCTCCATGTTCTTTGATATCTTACCAGGCAGGACTGAAAACTGAGTTTATGCACAGTAAAAAAAAAACATAAGAGACAACAAACCTGTGACCACCTTAGTTGTTTTTTGCATTTACCTTCCTTATTCTGTAATATTTTTCTCATGCATGGCATCCATATTAATACAATCTGTCTTCCCTCCACTGATGCTTCATCTGATATTCAGTTATTGATTTTGATATTTGTCCACCTGGAAAGACATCAAAAAAGAGAAATCGCTGTACTTCAAGCAGCAGTTTAGTGACCTCATCAGTTCAAGGTTCAGTAAGCCAGGATCAAGTCTAAATATATTTCAGTTGATTCCATCTTGGCTAGATAATGACACTTCCCAGCTCTCTTCCAGAATATAAAACATGGGAACAGCAAGGACTGACTCTCAATTATGTGACTGTACACGACAACTTCCTAAGCTTCTGCTCCTTGGACTGTTCCTATAGATGGATATCTATCTTTATGAATTCAAAGGGCACGACTAGCCGAACGAGCTGGGTTTTTTCCAAGGAAGTCCAGTCAGTTTTCTTGCTACTGGAGGGCTACTACCTCTCAGATGGATAGTAATTTCTAGTTATGGATCAGGAAAGCAGTGCATCCTGCTAGGCACAGAAGAGAATTATAACCAGAGCTCAGATACTTAGGAAATCCACAACTTCCCAGAGTTTTAACAAGGAACACCATCTGTCCTATTTTTACCATTCTGATCATGAGGTTTCCCCTGCTGAGGATTTCCTTAGATTTGAAAACTCCTGAAACTTGGATATTTTCCCCAACTCTTTCCCTAAGGGATCTCTTTTGCGTCTGCTTTCATTTGCACTGTGATCTCTTCCCAGCTACAGAGTTAGAAACCATCATCCTTTCTGAGCACTGAAAATAGACCGTCAACAGAAATTACTCTCCTGGAAATTCAGTAATATTGTTTGAAAAATAGCACCAGAAAGGTGCAATTTGTAGTAGCAACAACTGATTATCTCAAACTCTAAGAACATTTTCTGAATCTCAGTGGTTTGGGAAAGTAACCGGCTCATGAAGAAAAGAATTAAAATTCCGGGGAGCTGCACCTGTATCCAGAATGCTTTAAAGAAAGAGAATCAGAGAATGAATATTCCTAAACAAACAAACAGGTCCGGGAACCGGGAACTTAATTGTAAAACAATCCTCACTACTTATGGATCAAAAGCTGGATAAAACTTAGGGAAATGGCCATAAGGACACACAGAGTAGTGTGTGTACCTTCCAGTAAGCACCTCAGTTCTAGCCGTGCAGGGAATGAGCTGACTATTCCCCACTAGCCAAGAAATCAGGACTCATGGCACACCAACAGATATGGTCAGTCAAATCTCTCCCTCCATTTCTGTCCCGTTTTGGACATCAGGCGAAAATTTTATCCTGCTTCTCTGCATGGTTAAACAGGGAGAAGGCTCCTGCCCAGTGCATTGAATTGTTTTCAAGCCTGTAGTTCATGGACTGCTGCTGGCTCATAAAACAACAGAAGGTGGACTGTGAAATGCTTGCTACATCAGCCCCTGCTCCAAATGTACATTCTCATACACAGAAGCAAAGAAAAAAGCAAAACCAGGAATAAATAAAGATAAGAGAATGTTCCAAATTCTGCTTAATATTTTCTTAGTTAAAAGCAAATGCTGTGGCAAAGCTGCAAACACAGGTGTTTTCCAGAAGTTAAACTAGTCCATAGATTAAAAAAGCAACTACAAACCCAAGAAAAAGTACAAGACACAGCGTTTCCCTTAAAGGATGCCTTGTAGCCCCCTGGACTTCAGGTCTGTCAAGTCTCTAAAAACTGCTTTCTCTTCAGGAAAAAAGTAAAGGAAATAGTGTAGAAGTAGCCTTCCCTTGAATTCTGTGTTTGCCTGCACTCACACACATTTTGTGATGTCCAAAAATAGAGTCTGTGCTGTCGCTCCTGAAACCCATAAATGTTATTCTCAATTAATTCAGAATAATCTGGACTTTACAAAATTAATTCTTGTACAAATCAAAAAATATGACTTAAACACTGATTGAAACCAACAGATTGTTTTTCTCCTTCAGCTCAATCCCCATAAGATCAAGTTGTTCCAACTCATTTCCTGACAGGCAGGTATCCAGATCACAAACAAATCTCAAAATTAACACTGGCATTCTCACCAATAATCTCAGCAGAGATCCAGACAGCAAAGCAAGTTTGCAGACCATCCCAAATACAGTCCAATATGAATACAGTCCCAGAAATATGAAAATAGCATATTTGAGGGGAAAAAGCAAAATATTTACTATCTCTGCATGTGTGTTCCATACTCCTGTAAAAGCTTCGAGTTCCAAAGCACAACTCACTGACTTGAGTGGCAGGGGGAGGAGAGGGGCACCTGAACTAGTGACTGGTGGTTTTTAGAACTTTTCTTGGACTCTCTGGAAGGGATTTTAACTGTATGTCTGGCTTTCCGTTGCTCAGTTCTGAAAGGACACCTTTATGCTTGATAAGCTCTAAGATCCCTGGATGAAGAGCCATTTGAAAACTCTTATTTTTTTCAGGAAAGAAAAAAAACAAACTTTAATTTCTTCATTGATTTCTGGTAGGACATTTACTATTCTTATTTCCATCATTCATATTTAATTACAGTTAATGAGCAAACAATGTAAGGCAAACACGGGGAAAAACACCTGAGGTAACCCATAGATGGGACCCTTCAGTGCTACTGAAATGTACAGGAACAGGAAAACTGACGTGGGATGAACTCTGAAAGTGCTTTTATGACAAGCCTGAAGTACTCCTCCTCCTCTCCCCAACACACAGAACCCAAAAGCCAATTCAATGGGAGCATCTCTTCTTTACACTCCAGAAGCTGAAATCTGTCACAGGAAGAGCCCAGGGTACTTTAACTGTCAAAATGGCTCTTTGCTGTTACTTGCAAAGTAGTAGAAGTAAGGATTTTGGAAATAGAGGGCAAGCTATATCCTGAACTCTAAATTTAGGTCATGTAAGACATAAATTTCATGTTATAGATTAAAAAACATCAGAAAGGTTGAAATGACAGTTTCAAAAGATGCCGTGCTCATGGAAGAAGTGTTTTTACCACAGGACAGCACAAGGCTGGACTTTAAAAAGTTGCAAATCCTCTAGGTCTGTATGAAGGAGATGAACGGACAAGCCCAGCAGGTCCTCTTGAAGAAGAGGCCTCCCAAGTGCCTCTCCATGTGTCCCTCAGGAGCTCAGCTCCTGCCCTTCTCCTTTCCTAGGCCTCTGCTCCTCACCACAGCGAGAAGGCGGCACCCGGAGGAGGTGAATCCAACCCATGCTCAGCACTGTGTTTCCAAGCTGCTAGAGCTTCACACCACTAGAATTGCACAGAAATGTGTTTTTACAATACCTTCCCCCACAGCAGCTGCAGACACAGCAGTCTGCTTCTGAAAAATCCATCGGTGATACTTCCATAGTGTTTGCCTTGACTTCTTTGTTCACTGTTTGCACGAAAGCACTGTTCTAGCACTTCACTTGTTCCTAAAATCCTTTCGAGGGAGTTGTTAACTTCAGCAGGGAAGAATTCCCACTTGACAAGCCTACAGGTCCACAAATCTGTCTACATTTTCTGTTTGCTGTGGAAGAATTGCTCTTTGCTGTACCTCAGTACATGGGCAGCGACAGGGAAACAAAGCAAAGCAGTAAACACATTTACTACCTTCACTGTTATGCAAGTTGATTTTCCTAAATATTCCAGCTCAATACTGCAATGATTTCCTTTCGAGTGAAAGTTACTCAAATATATACATATATATACACACATATAGACATATCAAGAAAGTCGTATAGAAAGTACATAATTTTTCTAGCTTGTTTTGTATTTTTCCTTCAGTGGTCACTTATACCTGATGTATTTTCTTTAATTTCCAAAATTCATCAATTTAAAAGAATAAAACCACATTTTTTTAAGCAGTGGTTGGTCTGGTTTTTGCCTTTGTCTTGTTATTAATGGATATATCAAGATAGAAGCCACTGTAATATTGAGAATACTTGCAGGTTTCAAAGTGCCACGCTCTGGGTATGCTGACTGCTAAGTTTGTTTAGCACTACATTAGCTGCCTTTTTTTGCCAATCATGTCCTATAAGGAAATTCTCTATAAACAGAAATAATCCTGCAGAGAAGTTTGTAACAGCTGATGCCAAAAAAATAAGCCTGCAAAATAACTTGTCATTCTCTTTAAATAGAGAAAAATATACTATACAGCCTTAGAATAAATCCTGATTTAATACCAGCAACTGAAATTATGACCAGCTTCAGCAACAGGTATCTGCCTGCAGCCATCTTCTGTGTGGGATGTAATAAAAAAGCAATAAATAAAATTACCTTCTCCATTTTAGAGTCTTAGAACTCCAGATTTCAAAGACTTCCTTCTTCACTCCCTGAGAGAAAGAATGCAAGGCATTGTATTCCACTGCCCTCTTCATGAGCAGATTACCCTGGCTGGCTTTCCTGTACCTGGAAGGCGTTCTGGCCAGCAGGTTACTAAACCCCTTTAGGCAGGGCAGTCCCAAGCCCTTGGCTCTGTCCTCACTCTCCCGGAGGGAGGGCAAAAGGGAGGCAGGAGGGCAGCCCAGGGCTTCCCGTCAGAGGGGTGGCTCCAGCAGCCCAGGGTGGTTCTTTAGCTGGTCTAAATTAACGCTTCAGGAAGAGAGCACACATCAAAGCCAGCCTGGATGGGGCCGTGAGCAACCTGCTTTAGAGAAAGGTGCCTTGAACACAGCAGGGGGTTGAAATCAGATGCTCTTTAATGTCCTTTCTAACCTAAGCCACTCTGTGATTCTATGATCTACACCGCTTTGGACATGTTGGCATGACAGAGGAGCGGCGGAGGCAGTTTCAAGGACTGGATTTTCATTTCATTTTCTGGTTAAGCCATTCCCATCAAACCTCTGGGCATTCCAGGTGGATAAATCGGAATTATATGTGTGTTATATTTTGCTTCTAAAATTTTGGCTTGCGGTAGAGACATCTTTGAAGTTGGAGCATCTTTTTTTTCTAGGAATGTCCAGGGTTGAGCAGAACTACCACACTCCAAGTACAGGTACAATTTCTCAAGATTAAAATGGTGTTTCCGTGATGCCCAAGTGCACCTGCCAGTCATGAGTAAAAATGCCCACTGTTAATCATAGCCTTTGATTTACAAGTGCAGGCTCCTTCTCTCTAATGTATCTGAATTAACACATTAGAAATTCCCCCTCCTCAACCCCGCCCCACCCAAAATAAAAGCAGCTCAAAATTCCAAACAAAAGAAAATATAACAGAACATTCTTCTACTTGTACTTTATAACAATATCGTACTTTGTGTTGAAGTCAACTATACCAAATCACATACATAAGGAATTTAATTCCAGGTATAAACAGTATGGGCACTGACAAAAACTGTATATATATATTTAGTAAGGAAAAAATCTCTATATTGCTGATGCACTCTGTCTTATGATGGCACCTTACTGCCAGCAAGGAAAAGCGTGTAGGTGTTCCCATGAGAAAAACCCAAGCACAAACCCAAACACAACACCCACACCAAAATCATGCCTGTTTGTCCTGTAGCACTGAATAGTATGAGATGATTCCATGCTTTGTCAAAGAGTATTTATTCTCTTGTACTGCAGAGTACTGCCTCTCAAAAAGTGAAATCATCTCCATGATATGAAAAAGTAGTTGAATAACCCTCAGATTTCAAGTTCTTCAATTAAAGTATACCTAATCACTTTCCCTTCTAGTCCAAATCCTCTCTTTTGCAAACATCACTGTCAAAGCCTCTGCCTCTCATTTTTGTGCAATAGCCAACACATCAAGAAAGTGCCATCATGCTCTACTGAAACCTGGAATCCAAATCACATCAAATATAGTGAACTGACTGCATCAGTCAATATATGATGACCGGTACGTGCTTTCCAGGCTGTTAATGTTCATGTGCTTGGACAGAAACAGCTTTGTCCAGATTGTGGGCATTACTTTTTGTAGAGATCTCCCACACTATTTTGCTCACCTCCCAGAAGCCAAACACATGGTGGTTTTCTATTTCCAACAAGCTCTTTATGTCTAGATAAGCTGTGGCTGTCTCCTGTTCATCACAGAGCACACAGGAAAGTCGCAAATGCTCAGGATGGAAGCATGACAAAACAGAATTTTCTCTTTTACCTTCCTAAACTTGGCTGTGGTCTCAGAGTCTGCACTGAAGCAGGTTCACTGTCTACCTTGAAGTGACAGCAAATGTTCTCCATAAGCCACACACCCCTTCCTAACCGTCTCCAGTCATTTCCCAGGAGGTAACAAAGCATTTCCCTTGAGAGCTGTTGTGGACTTTGACACATCACAGCTCTCAAGACAGCCAGCTACTAACCACTGCCTTTTGGGTTACACTGGGAACAGTCAGCAAAGACAGCTAGAAAATGTTATTTTTAAATTCCTGCCAGGACAAATAGAGGCAAGGAAAAAAGGTGATAGGTCAAGTGGCATTGATATTGTTATCTCAACTCTTTCCATGGTTATTAGGACACCTACCAACTCTATGGAGAAAATGGAGATTGTCAGAAGCTGAGAATGCAAGTTAATTCCTGTAGGAAGCAGAAGACCATAACATTCATTAGCTCCCTGATATTTCACCAAGTACAGGTCAGGTGTCACAGCCAAGGCCAGAGTGGGAAGTCATCTACAGGTTCCCATTTGACTGTGAGAAAGATAACCTTGTCCTTAAACAAACAAGTTATTTCTTTAGAGGAGACAAACTAAATGAGTTTTTGTTGTGGAAATGAGAATTGAAGTTGACTGAAGGCTTCAGATCAGTTATACTTTGCAGTGGTTTTAGAGAAATAACAAAATGAACGTGCTGCTTGTACGCTGTGAGCACTTTCCTAAACTGCAAACCCTGATTGTAGGTCTGTAAAATGCTCCGAAAAATAAGGCACAGATAACAGCTTCTGTCTCTCTGGACATGGCTAGACGTTATTTATTGCTGTAAATAACATCAGCAGCAGGCTGGGATCAGCTCCTAACCGTTCTGATCATTAGATTAGCAAGGTCATCCATGTTATTGCTTCCTGCCCTGCTTCTCTGGTGTAAATTTATTCAGCTATTCCCTATTTAGTTAAATCCAAGGCGGGAATATTAAATGTAATCCTAAAGAAAGATGGTAATATAATATTATTAGGATATATTATATATGCAAATATATTGTATTAGGATTATATTAGGATTATTACATATAATGTATAATCTTCCACAAGATATTAACACCCTGCTTTAAATGGCTCAAATTCTTAGCAATTATTAGCCAGTTAATTTGCACTTTGCTGGGTGTGTAAGTGAGGGGCAATGCACATCTCTTAGGTGGTTCCTGTTTCCATATTTCTTGAAACCATTACTAGAAACACTCTGGTTTTGAAATGCAAAATTTTCTTTTACATCTGCAAATTTAAATGTAACACAACACACTGTTAATTATCAGTTCTGTGGGAAACTCAAATGAACATTGGGAAATATATTTTTTTAATTGCCTTTTTTTTATTTTTTTTTTCCTGGCAGAGATAAGAGTCAGAATTTTATCCCATTGGGAGAGGAAATTTGAATACTGTGATTCTATGGCCCACATGGAACTCCATGTCCATGCTATGGTACCCACACAGCATAGAAGAATGGATCAGATCTATCCATCTGGCATTAAACTGATATTTTTTAAAGCCAAACTGTCCCTCTTGGAATGAAGGCTCAGATTCCTTATAAAACTACATATTTGATTAATAGTTGATTGGTGTGGGGCATTTCATAGCATGAAAAGTCAAAGCTCTCGCAGAATTTCTGCTTAAAATCGTGAATAAAATTTTCCTCTTCTCTTTATGTACATTGCTCTACAAAGTTACAGCATGCCTAAAACAGCTGTGCACAATCAAAAGAACGTAGCTAATTTTTTAGAATATTTCTTGATTTACTCCTCTTCATTTACTAGGGAAATATAAAACTTTCAAAATACTTGCTTCTGCAACTATTTCAACACCCTGTTTAGTAACAGAAAAATAAACTTGACATTTGGACTCCTTCATAAGTTGTGCAACATTCTGGTTACTACCATTTTGATTTAATTACTCCTATTTATGCTGCAAACCACCAGCAGTGAAAATTATGAATTACATAATTGATTATTAAATTCAGAATTGGCTCCAATTCAAGCATAAAAGCTAACCATTTATTTGTGTATTCAGACTAGTAAAAAAAAAAAGAAAAAGAAAAAAAAAGCCCCAACCAATCCCCTTTTGCCTCGAATTCTGAAGTGATTGCAAATCAACCCAGATTCCAGCAGTAAATCATTCTTGTGAACCATATTCCTGTCACTATAGAGACAATAGCTGAAACAGGCACCATACAAAGAATTGTCTCAGATTGGCAGTATTTTTTGAAGCCTAGGTTTTCTCAAGAATAAAAAGTAAGTATCAAACTGGAAGTTTATGTTGTAATATCATATAAAGCCCTGCATATTAAACTTGGAGCTCTGCATTTCACAGGAGATATACATCATTGTAGACACTACTTAAACAGCTGGGAAAAAAAAAAGAAATCAAAACGTCCATGTGTTTCCAGGACAACTCAAATTCTTGAAAAATTCTTGTCTTGCTAGCACTTGGCCTTGCTAACAATTTCTGCTAAATTAATTACTATGCAGGCAGCCAATTTTTTTCACCTTCTCTAATGCATATTTCTCCTTTAATGCACGGCTACTGGTGAGTAGATATTACTGGTCTCTTGTATTATGGTTCCTGTCTCAGTCCAGTCACACTGACAGTGGGCTCTTTATACACAGATTTTGAAAATATTATTTAATTATTTGGCTAGGGATTTTTTTTGGCTTCAATGTCAAACATCTTAAGTAAGCTGAGTGACACCTAAACCTCATTCTTTCATACATATGCAGTAAGAATTATTCTTACTGACTTATACTGTAGATTATAAGAGCTCTGTCACCTCAACTTCACTTTTTCTTGCTACACAGAGGCTTTAAAACATACATTCTGAGTAAGATGCTAAATTGGATATATGTTGCATGCTTCTCTGCACTTAAATAATATTCTATTTTTGACAAGAATATTCTACAGAACTTTGCTCAAGACTCAAATACTCTAAACAGCAAAAATGTGAGATTTTTGCTGAGTATCTTCTCCCTCCTAAGTGTCAAATACAACATATCGTGTGCTGGGAGGGGAAGACTGAGAAGGAGGAAAATAATTATGCTGTGCAGCTTGGAAGGCTGCTACGTGTCACAGCTAAGGACTTTTTAGACTCATAAGAAAAGTTGCTGAGCCTTGTACTCTCAGATAACTTTGTGAGATGTGTATTCCTGTGTCTCGTACTGCTGCATAGTCTTCTGCTACCTGTAGAGTTGAGGCATTGCCCTTTAAAACCTCCTTGTGAAACATTTTCGTGAGCAACAACAGAGCTGCCTGCAGTGAAAAGCCAATTTCCTTGCCCTTATGCCTTCAGTAGGCCCTTGTGACCTTCCAGAAAGCCAGGAAAAAGGAAGGGCTGCAAAAGTGCAACAGGTCTGGGGCATCATTGGAAAAAACGAGAAACAGACAGCAGAAAAAAGACGGATGGAATGGTCAACACTGCGTTGCACCCCTAAAACATTGAAAGACTGTAGTCTCTTTCAATGACTCAGACAGGAGACGCTCCACTCACGCACATGTGTACACAAAGGACTCTGCATTTCAAGCTCTAGTTTTCTAGGGAAGAAACTCTGAACAAAAGGCTGCCTCCTGTCTGTTCCTATCAACATTTTTAAACCCCAAATCGCTGAGCTCAGTACTTTTTTCACGTGCTAGAAATGTGGCCATGTCAGTGTGTCCACACACATAAATGCTATCCCAACAAGTTTCCTCTCTCTGTCAGTGTAAGGAATACAACTTAAACCCGTAGCAGGGGATCCATGAAAGCCCTAAGGCTGGAAATGGGTAAACTGAACTATACCAAAAGTTTACAACCCAATTTCAAAAGACAATTGAAGGCCAAAAGGCACAAATAGACAGCATGAGAAGCCATCACCTGTTTTTAGGTAATAATTGGAACAAGAAGGCAACTTCTGCCACTGATGTCAGTGCACAGAAAATAATGCTGTCAATGTACAAAGAAATCTCATCATTCAAAGGCTTTGTAGAGCACCAAACCAGTGAAAGTCGTCCCTGTTCAAGTTTGTGGTCCTCCTGCATAAAATCAACAGCATTGTGCTAATTATTTATTTTGAAGAGAAATAGACAGATGAAACCTGCAACCTTTAGCCACACAGCACCTACTTTGACATTTCTAACATCCCAAGTGAAAAAAATTTAAAGATCCCCAAAAGACCACAAGTTTATAGATAGTACATGTTGCACTTTTTCACAGCTTAAGAGATGGGAGATTATAGAATTGCATTTGCTCAAGAGGAGAGGGTCATTATCATGGAATTTTGATCATGAAGTCAAACATTGGCACAGTCCTGATGCCTTTGCATAGTCTAAATCCTGATCGTCTCTGTTCACACCCCAAGTCTCCATAAGTTAACTCCTCATAAATCTGAGCAAGAATGAATCTTCTCAGACAAAAGATATTTTAAAAAATGGTTCTTATGAGTGCCAAAATTAATTCCTTCATAAGTTGAGAGACAAACAAGACAGTATCACTGTCCCAGGCTCAAATACTTCCACTGGACACAAACCTTGGTCTCGATGGCACTTCATCTCCAAATATCTATGAACCAGACATGAAAGAGAAGATGGTTTTGTAAAAGACAGGAAGGTAACAGATAATTGTATCAGAGTAGGAAGACAGACTCTGCTTTCCTTCATTCTAAGAAGGGGCTGTGATGACTTCGCAGCCCATCCTGAAGATTTCCTCATTCCCATCCTGAAGTGCAGTACCGCAGTCCCAGACCTGCTGTAACCACTGTGCTAGCACAGAAAAAGAGTAGAAATACTTGAGAAAAACTCCTTGAGACTTCAAGAATTTGTGTGTGTGAATTCTTCACGCTCGAGGAGCTGCTGCCTCTTGAGGAAAGGCAATTACTTTCTCACCTGGCAGTCTTCAGAACGAGCTGGGAGTTAGGCAAGCAGCACTGGCACACACTGGGCAGGAAAGCTAATTAGAGTCAGTTCCCACATAGGGAAGGCTGCAGACAAGAAAGTTCCAGTGTGGAGCATTGTCAGGGCAGTCACCTCAGATGCTTCTTAACACTGACCCTCTACAGCAAGTCACCTCTACGGCACTTGTTCACTGCTGCTTTGAGCTGTTCATGAGATTTCCTGTCCTTGGCAGTCAGATTTTTTTTTTTCCAGAGCTGGGTTTTTACCAAATGCCTCTGTATTCACTGCAGGCTGTCTTTCTTTGGTTCGCTGACGGAATCACCTGCAGGTGATATCTTTGTGTTGCACTGGTAGGCAGAATGTGCCTGTTACGATATATTTATGCCTAATGCACAGGTTTAAGCTGTGTCTTTTATCCACAAATCCACGCCCACATGTGGCCGTCAAATTATCAGGATGTTTCCTTTGTAAAGAAACTTGAGCTCAACTAAGATCGTTGGCAAGAAAAGACAGCTAAAAACCCATGAAGAAAACAACAATTGAAGACCCACACCAAATAATGCCACATAAAGAGCAAAATCTGCAAACAGCCAATTGATCTGTCCCCCTCAAAAAAAACAAAAAAGAAATCAAAGCTGAACCTAGGTAACTTTATAATGGAATTAGCCTTAAGTGTTCTCCATAAATAAAAGTAATTCTTCACACAAGTCCATACTACTCACAGCCTACCATTCCCAGCCCTCTTGCCTCCACATCTATGATTCTGCTTCCCATTTTCTTACTGAGAGATGCTCCAACCAAAATTATTCATCAACAAAAGTAAGTTTCACTTAGCAACAGTTTCCAGGCAAGATTTGCCATCCAAACCCACTGCAGAGGCATTTCTTTGACTGAAACAAAGGCACATCAAACCTATTAAAACATTTAATACAAAATCTGTTCAATATAGAGCAATCCTTCTCTACCCTAGCAACTACCACTCCCTTAAAAAATATACTTCCTAGGAAGACAAGCAGGAAAGTAAATTTGCATCACAGCAGGCAAGAGAATATATTTACTGGACAGCATTTGTCAGACAACCTGGGAAAAAATATAGCTGTATGAGGAAGCTGCAGCTCAGACAGGAAGATTTCAGCTAAGCCTAGAATCAGGAGTACACGATGTTAAAAAGTTCCCAGAGGATCCTAAACTACCTAAGTGCTTCCCGGAATTCCCATACAAAAGCAGAACAAATGTTTAAAATGGCAGTATTGAAGGGGGAGAGGGAAACAAAGCCCAAGGACACTGATGGAAACAGCTAGAGGGGGAAATGATGAAATCAAGACCAAAGGGTCATCAAGAAGGACCAAAGTTCTTTACAAAATAATATGAGACAGGTATGTGGTATGAAGAATGCCTTTTTTACCCTATCAGTCAGCTTTTGCATTTTTTTGTCTTCTGCTCAAACAAACCTAAACATCCTGAGCTCTAGCACTATAATACTACAGTATATATGATAAAAGATGGGGGCATAATCATTGCATGCAAGTACAGTCAGGTAAAACTGACTGAATGCCAAGGAAAGATTTTGTAGTTATTTTTAAAAACGGTTGTGACAATGGAAAAATGTCCCTGCAATGACCACAGCAAGCATGAGAATCTCCTTACACCACTGTTTATGGTTAGAGTAGCATTGAAAGCCAAGTTATTGGCTATGATGAGGACCATTATTGCTGTTCATCCAGCCCTGCACTGCTGCAGGACCCCACTTGTTTACACCGGATACAAAAAAAGGGGTTGGGATTACACAAAGACCTGAGTAATACTGTAAACACCAGATACCCATCGGCAGCCAAAGGCTTGATTAGAGGTGCATAACTCTAAAGGGCAGGCAGGCCATTAAGAATTCACCACAGAAATACAAGCCACAGTTCACATCTACCTTACCCACAGGCACCTCTTCTCCTGTCTCTTCCACATCCATTTCCCCTCTTTCCAGTCCCACCATCACACTCATCCCTTATATTCCTCCAAGAAAAAGAATCTTGCCTTTTTGAAGGAAGAAGAATTCTGTTTCAGGAGGAACTCCACTATGAGGCTGCATTAGAGGAAGGAAAAACACGATGAAACTGAGTGCCACAGATTCTCAAACACATTTTTAGGAGCTGGTGGATGTAACAGCATCCATCATGTAAATGTTTGGAACACTTAGCTATCAGAGTGTGATGTTTCCATTTAATCTGTGGTTAAACATTGTATCAGCCAGAGCTGCCCATCAAACACTGTGCTCACAGAAGAGAAAGGAACCCCGAACTGCAGACAGGCTATGCTGGAGTGAATTCCCTTAATTCCCCACATACGCATTAAAACACTGCCTTCCCGATGCTGGAATTGATGTTCTTTCTTTAGCACATGCAAATACTAAATCTATCATATTGACAACACTTTTAAGTAAAATAATAGGGATATCTAGTTTCTCAGTGTTTCCAGGTGTTAAGAGGTGTTAAGATCAGACTCTTTACCTAAGCTATTAAAAATTACAGGAAGACCCCAATTATCAAGTTACTGCCTTAATGCTTTGTTAAATTTTTTTCTCTGTTCCTCCTGTTATACCTCCAACAGGTGACCCCCAAAATTTCTCTTTATAAGCAGGAAACTTTTTTAAGGTAATACAGAATACAGAAAGAAAGCACTTTACATGTTTGGTTGCAAAAATGACAGACTTTTAGGGTGTCTAATACTACAGCATGAGCTAAGAGAGACTTCAGTGGAAATTGTGACAGAGAAAGACTGTACAGAACAGGCAGATTTGAAATAAATCTCATGGCATTCATAAACTTTTCAGAGTTTTTCTGTCCATGCAAAACGGAAAAGACAGCTTTCTTTTAATTACAAATTCTGGTTTTTTGTTGATTTTTCTTTCTGCCGCTTTAGTTTTGCTTTAATTTAGAAGAGAACCTGATTTTTTTTTTTTTTAAACAGTAATATAAGAAAACTTTTTTTGACAAGCTGCAATTATATGGTTGGTAAGAGTTCTTCACAGTAGCACTTTAAATTCACTTTCATTCAAGACAAAATGTCAAATTCATTTAATCACTGACACACTCAAATAGGAAGTTCTTCTGTCTCCAGTTATTCTTTAATGAAATACTCCTACACTCCAGCTAGTTATCACAGAGAAGGAGAAGTGTAGGAAAAAGATATTTTGGTGTAACATAGATAAAAATTTTTAATCAATATTAGTTTATATCTTCTACCTGCAAGAGTATCTTCAGCCAACCTGGGGAAAAAATTGCTACTTTCAACTTGGCTGCCATGGTAACCTGAAATGGTCCAATTTATTGCAGTTATCACAAATGCTATTAATCCTGGGGATAACGATGGGTGGCAATGAGCCATGCTGAAGAGGATTATTTTCTTTTAAGTTTTGCTAAGGGATTTGGGAAGAAGTAGAATAACCAGTACTGAACATGATGAGCTGAATAGGTACATTGAAAAAATGAGTTAAAAACCAAAGATCTAAGCAATTTTTTTGTTCATATTGCTGTTCTGGATAGCACCAATCACTGAGAAGGTCAGGCACAAGTCTGCTTGCTTTTGGTAGAGAGTAGCAAGTTGAGATTTCAGTAGTTTCTTTTGATGCTTCAGTACAGTTGGAAACAGTTTCCTGAATCTTTAAGTCTGGTTTCAAGACCATTTT
The DNA here is from genome assembly GCA_013398955.1 of Callaeas wilsoni. Lineage (NCBI taxonomy): Eukaryota > Metazoa > Chordata > Aves > Passeriformes > Callaeidae > Callaeas > Callaeas wilsoni. The sequence continues at coordinate 19,359 of VWPU01002069.1, read as the reverse complement.
TACTTCCCATGAGAACAAAATGAGACCTTTAACTGTTCTATCTTTTCTTTTTCCTCTTGAACGTTCAAAGAAAGAACATGCTGGTTTATATACCCTCTCCCTCTGTACCAGAGAACTTGACCACCTGTCCAGATATTTGAGATGAGAACCACAAATCATTCTGATGGAAAGGTCTCTAGAGATCATCCAGTCCAACCTTCAGCTCAAAGCAAGACAAACTTGAAAGTCAAACCAAATGGCTCAGAGTTTCATCCAGTCAAGTTTCCAATACCTCCAGGAATGGAGGCTCAACAGCCTCCCTGGGCATCTGCTGCAGTATTAGACTTCTCTGACAGCAAATCCACCCCTCTTTTCCCACAACTTCTCTTCTTATTTTCCATTGGAATTTGCCTTTTCACAACTTAAGGCTGTTGCCCCTTGTCCTCTTGCTGTGCCCTGCCAAGGGGAGCTCACATCACCATCTCTCTAATGCCCCTTGGGAACTTGAGGACAGCAATTAAAACCTCTCCCAATCCTTTCTCCTCTAAGGTGAAGAAATCCAGCACCAGACCCCTGAAAGCACTGACAGGCCTCACAAAGTTCTCACAAGCAATTGCTGATCAGTGGCAGTTCGAGATATTTTATTGAACTAAGCAAAAATTTAAGAAACACTTCAAGATAACTATTTTTACGGTAGAGTGATTCCATGCTATACGAAAAGGAGGTGGCATAATAAGAAAATTACTGCAAGATAATTTTCCAGCATAAAGTGAAAGCACAGTGATTACCAGGAGGCAAAACTTGTAAGTATCATGCTGTGCTCTCAGAGCTGGAGGTGATAACAATTTATGCCTCTGTTCATAGGATAGTCCAGAATAATAGAAATGTGTACATCAAAATTTGTAGGATCAGCTGAGGCACTTAGTAGCTGGACCCTAAAAAGTGCCTCCTGGTGCCTGGGGACTGAGCTCATCTCTGGGGAAGGGTTTCAGGTCTGCAGAACTTACCAAAAGAGCTAGAAATTTCCCAGTCTGTGACCACGGTGGAAGGTTTTCCAGTCAGGCCTTAAGGATCATTGTCTCGCTCCACACTTCTACACCCTCATTTCTGGCTCAATTAACAGTTTGTTAGAAGCTGTTCAACCTCCTATTTCACAACGTGTTTGTACCTTTGATGTGCAACCCACAGGGAACCTCCTTATCTTGAAGCCTCTTGTTGATGAAATATTTTTTGTTGCTTTTTTTTCTCTTCTTTGCTTGTCTACAAGCAAATTGTCTTTTGCCCCACAGGTATAACAACTGAACAACGCAAATATAGGCAGCAGCACATAATTTAAAAAGGCATCCCAAAAGAAAGGAAATAATTTCAAATTAATTCTTGCATCTTGTTCTGCAAATGACTGAAGTGTAAGGTAGGAATAAGATGTGTCACAGTCACTAATTAAGTGTAAGAAGCTTCTGAAGTGTAATATGCATGGATTTCTACAGAATTATGCAGCGTTGGCACGTGTTGTTTACTAAAAAAAAATCATACTTATTAACGTATTTGGATATAAGGCTAATTGTACACTGGCAAAGCATAACTCTCACTTTGGAAGTGATTTTGTAGGGCCTTGGAACACCTGTCCTTTGAAATAAATGTAAAGAAAATGCCTTTTCCTAACAAATACGTCTGTACAGAAGCCCTGTTGAAGCAATTAAAAGCATTCTGCTGTTTGGAAAATGATCTTCTTGTGTTAATTCTCTGGAATAGTGGGTAACTATATGCATAACAAAACCAAGCATTATTCTAATCCTGGCAAATAAATCACAAAAATTAAACTTCAAAAAGTTGGCACAAGAAAAACAGAAGATTCCTCAGGGCTGTATTTTAGCTTCTTATTAAACAAGAGAATTTTTTTTTTTAAACAAATTACGTTCCACAATTCCAATGCAAATAGAAATTTGTAGGGGGAAGTTGGAATTAAAAGATTTAAAGGTTTTTAATACAGATAATTGTTTTGCAAATACATCTTTTTAAAAGAAGATTTCACAAAGGTTAATTGATACCATCAAAAGGTGATAATTAGACATTTCTCACAGTTCAGCTTACTTAGAGAAATATATCTCTATTCAGGAATGTAATAAATCATATTCTTAAGATAAAAGGGAACTTCCCAGCATGCACATTTACAGGAGAACATCTATCACTCAAACCTCTTAGAGAATTAATGAAAGAAGCATTTCTACTATCCTCATATTACTTAATAGTACAGATTACTTCAAATGGTAGGAAATCCTCCTTAACATTTCTTTTTGCCTAACTTGAATCAGAGTACTTCTTTTTCAGCCACCTGGAATAAAATAAAGCCAAGAAAAAAAAAGGGGTGGGCAGCAGCTTCCTCTCCACCTTCAATATCCAGGGTGAATGGAAAGGAATGCTAAATTAGGAGACACAAAGAGGTTGGGATTAGAAACCCCAGAATAACCAATACCAGAATATTTGATATAAAAGAGATTCGGGAATTTTCAATATTCCTCACTATCCCTTACTGAATACATCATAAAACTTGGTCTTCTGGTGAAGACTTCTTTCCTAATTAAAACCATTTGATAAGCATAATCCTAAATTAATGGGCAGTTTTGCTTTACCTAGAGCCTATGCTTTTCTACTGATAAGATTGGTAGCTGAAAAAAAAGTTCCCTTCTTGATCTGCAACATTTATAAACATGCACATAAAAATAAATTAAATATAAAGATATCTTATTTGTTTTATCATTAGATTGTGTAAGCCTGTTTCCTCTTTTTCTTTTATAATTAACATACCAAATCATTGAGGCTGGTGCTATCTATATCATACTTCTTTCCAAAGTTGAATTTTTGGGGTAAGAATTTTTTTTTCTCCTTGCCTTGGGTGAGGTGGGGGTTATTTTTTAACAGCCTATTGACCTGGTACATCAGAACTAAAAGATACTTGTGCGCAGAAGATCTCCAAATGCAAACATTCTAGTTACAAGGTCAAGCTAGCCAATTGCTTTGAAGAGTTCTCTCAGCTCCTCTCTCTCTCCTTTGCAATTTAAAGGCGCACTAGAAATCAAGCAGGCGATGAGGAATACAGTATGGTCATAAAATCACCCCAAGACAAAGAGTCAGCCATTTCAGGAAGAAAATCAGAATAAAAGAGTTCCAGTTCTCTTAGAAAGGATAAAACATCCCCTAATTTACAACCTCTCATATCTACTTTAAAGCCAACTGGAAGATGGGTGAGTGTGTCTCTGATGTTGGAGACACATAATTTTATCTGTTCAAACTTAGCAAGTTAAATGACTTTCAAAACTCTGGGGTCATGAGTAGTCATGACAAAAGCAACTCATTTTCAGGAGCCGTCAGCAGCATTAGACAAGCTCCAGCTTTCTGGGAAAGCTGAAGGCTGACCTTTTTACACCCATCACCATCCTGCAGTGCAGAGAGCAGAACCATAGGGGATGGGCAGGATTTTCTCTATTTCCTTCACAGATGCAGAGGGAGGCGCAGGAACACAAATGCCATTTAATGTCCTTGACCAGCCTGTGTAGGAACTTCTGGTTGGTTTTACGACGGTCGGGACAGTCACAGACGAGAGACGTCTGTGGTTAGGTCTTAGAGTGTGTAGTTTATTTATGAAGGGTGTGGGTGTAGTGGCCCTGCTTGGAGCTGCCAGCTGCAGCTCAAAGCAGGCCAGAAAAGTAAGAGAGCAAGAGAAGCAAAGGTAAGAGCAAGAGAGAGTAAGGGCAAGAAGAAGTAGGAGAAGTAGTGGAAGTAGTAAAAGGAGAGGGAAAAGAGGGAAAAAAGAGAGCGGAGTTCTCATTTACAATACAATAAATCTTCTTCTGTGTTGAATATTCTAATTTTCATTAACCAATCTAGTAGAAGATACAAGTCCTATAGCATTTACATACAGCCGATAAGAATTGTTACATTACCATACTGCATTACATTTTAAACTCTAGAAACTCTGCTTTGGACCCCTGCTGCCAAGCTAGCAGGGTCTGCTCGGACCCTTGGAGCTGTCTGCAAGCAGAGGGTATTGTTCAATCAGAGAGGGGATTACCTTCTGCCGGCCATGCCATTGTTTTCCAGTTGTTCAGTAACTAAGGCTTGGTATCTCAAAGCTTGCTTTCATTTCAATCTCACTTATAGTTTCCCTATTCTCAGCATCTTTTGCCAGGCAATCGTAGTTGTAAGGCTTTCCTGTTTCATCTTCCCCAACAAGCCTGCCACTTCTGAACCCCCAAAAGGCGTGGAGATGGGGGGGTATTACTTTAACAAAAGGCAAGATGGATGGCAAAGCAGACAGATGGAGAAAAAGAACTTAAGCCATGCTGGTGACAAAGCCGGCCATGGCTGGCCAAGGAGACAGAGCACGGCTCAGGTGGCTGAGTAAGGAGCCAGCTGGGTGGGATACACAAGCTAGGATTGATTTCACCCAGTTTTAGATGTTCGTCTGTGGATTAACCCACCCCTCGTTCAGAGGGGAGGGCTAGAATGCAATTCCCTTGTTATATTTTGGATGCCATCTGTGAGAGTTCAGACACAAATGTAAATGNGGCTAGAATGCAATTCCCTTGTTACATTTTAGATGCCCCACTGTAATGCCTCCCACTGGAAATGCCTCCATTCGGTTGTGTGGTCCTTCTGAAGCCTTTTGTGGAGAATGAGCAGAGAGCTAAGAGTCAAAATTGTGACTCTTACTCAGCAGGAGACCAACAGGACTGGGAGGTTATGGCTATTTTTCAGATATTCATTAAATAACTGTTCTCCAGTCCGAACAGTGTTTCAGAAAAGATTCCACTCTGTGTGGGAGGGAAATAGTAAACGAACATATTAATGAAATTTATACAATGTGTGGGAAAAGACACTCAATTAATTTTCAGCCCTTCTCTCTCTATCTCTCTCTCTCCTTTTTTTGGGCCTAAACCATTCATTAACAATCTGAACTAGCTTAGTATTTTCTTCCTAGATATATATTATTGTCAGCAAATCCTTTAAAAATTAAAAATGCATATTCAATAAATTAATCTGGTTCTCCTTGCAGAATACCTGCAATGCCGCATTTCCTTATTAGACAATGTTTAATGCCACCTTCAAACCCTGTAAGGAGTGAAGGCATTGCCCCAAGGGTTACAAAATCATGTAGGTGAGATTAATTCAGTAATTTATCTTCATATCTGTAGGTTTATACCCAGCCAAAAGATGAATAAGTAATAAACTCTTTATAAATGCCTAGAGTTACATTAGATCGGTTTTGTTGCTAAGAAATAATATATCTTTTGATATTTTGGTATCAAAGACAAACATCAATCCCAAAAATGATTCAGACAAAGGCCTTCTTGGTTCTGTGTTCAAGTTCAGGATCTAAACCAGAGTTTTAAGTGAGAAAAGGCCAATATATTTGGATATAGATGAAACTGTAAAACCGTTTTCCATATGAAATTTTCCAGGCTTGAATACCCTTTCCCTTCTCCTGAAGTTTCAAATAAATCATACACTATCCCGTGCCTAAGTTGTACAGCGCAAGAAGATACCAATGACTTTCATAAAAACACCATTTCCCCCTCCACTAATCAATGCAAGTCTCCATCAAGTACACTACATTCTCCATTAAGCAATTATTCTGCACGTTGTACACTCACTCCTTCAAGGGTTCTCTAACCTTCATGTACTTAAATAGAGTCAAACTGGCTTTAAATCGCTAAATACATTGTTCCCCGAGAACTGAAGTTCATCCAGATGATCCAGTGCGCTGAAATTATTGAACAGCATAACTAAGCAACACACCCTGCACCATTCCTTTAATTTATGGGCTGCAATTTGGACATGAACCAATTGCAAATTTCTGTGTGACCTGACTTATCGCCAATACTCTTGAGGATCATGGAATAATCTCATTATAAAGACCATTAGAAGCAAAATCTGCTGCATGCACTTCAGGGTAGATTTTCCTTCTGTCCCAGGCTTGCATATTTGTTTTCTTAACATTGCTCAAGTTCTGTTTATTTTCGTGCAGCAATTTCTAGAGTTTCAGTGTGCATGATAGAAAGGTTTATTGGAGTTTGTAACAGCACATATCACTTTAGGCTTTACGAAGGTAGCTCTCTGAATGAATCTCTTCAAAGGCCTTCAGTGTTCTTTCCTTGTTCTAGCTAAAAACACCAAAAGATGTGATGCACATTTAATTTGCCTTTTAATTAAGCAAGAAATTCAGGCTAGGAAACTCACCTGCACAAGCTCCGCTGCCTGTTGCACCTTGGTGCCAATTTGATAAGTTGGTACCAGGGAAATGCTCTTCCAGGCTATGTGATGTATAAAGAAACAGCATTTTTCCAAACCTGGATTAGCTTCCCTAATGCCAAAGGGTTTAAAAATACATAGGGAGGAGAAGGAAAACTTGAAGTGACTCACCTAAAATTATGGTAAAGGAAATGTCTGAAGCTCTGGAGAAGATCATTTTGGGTGCCCTTGCAGCAATTTAAAAAGTTACTGTTCACAAATCTTTTCGAACACCCTACTACTGACCCATGCCAGGGGGTTACAGGAAAACTCCACATCGCTTCATTCAGAACCTGATGGGCTCACTGGGACCTGAACCACCCCTCTGACCTTGAGCTGTCACGGACTTGCATTCCCAAAGTCCCATGCCCACGGGACTCATGTCAGGTGTCAGACTTGTTCAATGGCTACACTAAATTTGTAAATCTGTGTATATCTCTCCCATTAAGATCAAACGGATCTGACACACCCCATCCTCAAGAACTGAAGCAGGTCTGAAAAACTAATAAGAGTAAGAATGAAATCTGTGCTTCATATCTCTCTACATTCCCTCTCCTCTCCCTTTCTCTTTAGGTAGTTATGCCATTCCAATTATTTCAGACAGGGCCATCTGGTGGTCTTCTAATCATCAAGAAAAAGAATGAGGTTGTCAAGAGACCAGTAATGAACTGATATTCAGGCAATACATCGTAAAGGATCTGTCCCATGACAGATCTTGGTACCAAAAGGCTGTCAATTGTTCTTGGTACCAAAGCTGTCAATTGTTCAAGATAAATTCTTACAAACAAAGGATGGACAGGATTTGGCTTAATATTCAGTTATGTTCCATTTTAATCCTTCTGAAAACAAGAATATTCAAGAATGCAGACTATGCAGAGAAGTTTTTCTGTCTCATCTGCTATCTCTCTCTTCACATAGTTCTGGCAAGGCTATTTGCACTCTCGGACAGCTAAATCACTCATGGACCAGTAACATAGTCCAGTTTGCTTTTCCTTATTTAGTTTCATAAAATACATCTTGTGCACCATTTACAGTTTATAGTAATCTGTTTTATTTATGCGAGAATGCTTCATTGAGATTCAAAACAAGTGGGTTAACAAAGCTGCAAGCATTGGCATTCACAAGGCTATAATTTTATCTCAGCCTTCCTTTCAATTAAATACTGTTGGCAAAAGTCCAAGGTACAGATCCACAGATCAATAAGAGCCAGGTCTTGCTTGCTTCACTCTCCAGCAGACACTACCTAATGGAATTCATGGAGTTATTTAACCAAGAACAGTGGATGTTAATCAGCTATAAGGTAATAGAGGCAAGACGTGCCCCTGCCTCAGTTTTTAGTCACATTATAGGACTTCTGTTGCATCAATGGGTATTGCAGCAGCCATCAGAAAATGGTTTGCTTAAAGCATTTCACCAGAGTCCCATTATAAAATACAGCAGCCTTCAGACATAAATTATAAAAGGCACCCAAAAATCATAAACATTTTTGGCAAAAAATTTCAACCAAATGGTACTGTAAGTATGATTTTGCATCCTAAATTTATAACCTGTCATGCTTTACTCTTCATTTACAAAACTGACTTCAATTTTGCAGAAGAAGCAAACAGTCTTTGCTGCAAATTTCAGTTCAGAAAAGAACTTTCAAGTAAGTACTAAACACAAGGTTTAGTGTACTGATTTTTTTGACTCAGCAGCCAGTAGCCTCTTAAGGTTTAGGGAGTGCTCAAACCCTGTAGGAGTCAATTAAGCATAAGCTGAGTACATTCTAGTGAAGTTAGGATGGATGCTTTCTATCAGAAACAGTTTAACTCTTTTCTTATGTATAAAAAGTCACCTTCCTAGTCACTCTTTTCTTTGCTGAAGAAAGATGGTTTTCTATCACAGATAATTATTCAGCTAATAATAAGGAATTACTTAATACACATTGCCAATTTCAATACAAGAAGTCTTGTACTACTGGACCATCCATCACCTTAAACTCTTTAAACATTGGATTTTCCTGCAGCCACCGCTACCTGTTTGCACGTGCCATTTGTATGAAGAACTTGCCATCAAGAAGAACAAATGACCTCTTTGAATAATGCTTTATTGACTCATTTGTTCAAGAGGCCTTTCCTTCACTAACGAGGATTATTCATAGGCTTTCCTTCACTAAAGAGGGGGGTTATTCATAGGTTTCCAGCTGTGTCTTCAGCAGTTACGGGAACTACTGTCCTTGGCCACCGAGAAATGTTAAAATAATAAAGCTTTGGCAGTTCCTATTTGAAGAGAGGCTTACATTAAATGGTGAACCAGAAATATGCTGTCAAGGCTTGAGTGAATGCTGGGCTCTTCAGAGTTTCATTTAATCTTAGACTAAAATCACTTGCTCTTTAAACAGTTTTTCTCAGCCATCTCTCTTATATAGATAGAAAATTAGCTTCTGGACTTCCTGAACACATTCTGTGCAATAGTTTATATACTGCCATGTAATTATTTTTGTGGTATTTTTCTCTACAAGTGATTGTTTTCAAAAAACACCCAAGTTTTCTAAAGACTATTAGCTTGCAGCAACCCTTTGACTTTAAACAGAGCCTCAGTGGAATGCAGAAGGAAAAATACTGAGTTTCCAATCTGCTCTTGCAGGTCTCCTCCATTTGTGGGTGCGGGAAGTGGACAATGCAAAGGTGTAGGGGTCAGATTAAGAAAATTATTATTTGAAAATTACATATTTTGGATTAAAAAAAAAATATTCTCCACCACTGAAATGGCACTCTCAGGAAGAAGCACCTTCCCCTCCCTCCCATTTCATACACAGCAGACAGTGATCTCTGGAGTTTATAGTTTCTTTGCAAGTGACTGAACAATTATCAACACCTAAAAGACAACCCTGTCATCAGTTGCTACAGAGCCTCACTTGCAAGCTGTTGGATTTCATTTGTAAAGTCCTTTTCACTACAAAGCACATTTGAGATTAGAAAGTTAAATCTCTCAGAACTAACAACACGATGTGGTATTCACTCTTCTGATAAAACAACTTTATGATTGCTTAAAAACCATTCCCTCCTCCCCTTTTATATACTTATCAGCTCCCTCAGGTATTTGTAGTCGCTAAGTTTCATTTAAAATAGAAATACAATTGCTCTGAATGTTATTGTCAAAACTCCAGATATTTTCCTATTGTATATTCTCAAAGATGTTTGGGTAGATCTATGATCTCCTCTAAAGGAAATATCTATATTTGTATTACGGAACAGAACTCATTTGCAGTTTAGAGCATTTGCAGCATGTAAAAGATTCAAAATTGGTCCATGAGAACATAAGACCCACAAGCTGACAATAAGATATTCTGAAGACTACACTACTGAGCATGGAAATACATAAATTCATGAGTAGAATTGTTCTCAGTATTCATAACGAATATTTCGTTTCCTTTTCCTGACCTGATTCAATTGCAATCTCAGCATTACTCTTCCTGGTTTAAGCACACACACCGAGACATGAGTGGATACAGATATTTTTATCCCCATTCCTGATCCATTTATCACACTTGTGATAAAAGAAAGCTTTTCCACTTCAGCTTCTACCTTTGTCCTCTTGCCAGAATTGCCTGTACTTACTAGCTGTCCTTACTAGCTTACTTACTACAGTCCCAACGACTTCAGACTCCCCAGGATGTAGGCAAAATCTAGTGGCAGCAGAAGAACCAGCAGGGAACAAAGTTATAGTAGTTGATGCTCATCTTCAAAGACCAAAAAAAAAAAAAAAAAAGCATAAAACCTACCCTGCCTACTCAAACCACAAATACCTGAGCTATTTCAGACATTCAGTCTCTTCCAATTTCTTGCCTTCTCAGTGAGCCAATACATGATGCAGCATAACTTCAGGTAACAGAATTGGATTGTCAGCATAAGGGAAATTAAGCTTCATAAAGACTTCATTTATTCAGGTTATAGAAAAACGTGCTTTAAAGTTTGAATAAGTTAAGAACTAATTGCTGTTTTTAACCAACATTTTGGCAAGGGACAAATGAAACAGATTTCATCTCAGAGCTCAGCCAGTCCCTCAGCAGAGGTGTCTGTTCTCACCAGGCAGAGCCCTGGGTGTAGCTGTTTCCCCTTTAGTGCAGCACTGCACATCTGCTGGAGAGGAGCAGTCCTGCTGCTGCAGCAAATCTGAGGCCAACGGATTTCTGAGCACAACTGCAAGTTTCATTTCCCTTTGTTCTGTGTTTTCATGCTAAAGACATCTACCGAGAGCAATGAAACACTCGGGGGTAAGCTGAACAGAAACCCAGCAGGTCTCTCTCAGATATTGAACCTTCTGCATGCAGTGAGCACACTTTTAAGAGCAATCACCTGGCCCACGCTCAGAGCTGTGCAGTTCTTATCACCTACACTGCTGCCAGCCACTAGGTGGGAATGTTCACTCTGCAGACTCTTCAAGAGACAGCTGAAACCCCACAGTCAAATAAATCCTCCCCTTGTTTACTGATGTGAAGCCACACAGTAAACCAGAAATGAATTTGTTTCCTTTCAGATCAACAATTTTATTTATTTTTAACTATGCTCAGTTTTATGCTAAGCACGGAGAAGCATTGTCACAGCAACTCAGATACATTTGCTGCTGTTTGTTCCTTGGACCTGTAAACTATTCCCAGGCAACTCCACCTACCAGAAATCAATTTCCTTCAGTGGAAGTTTCACAGGGCAGATGCATATTGCATCACTGCCATTCAAAGCTGATATAATAGCATTTTCCTTTGTTTCTCTGATACTGGAGCTAAGAGATGGGCTAAGAAAGAATGGGGATTTTATCCTCCCAGTAAATTCAGGGTTTATGATTTGCTCATAAAACGTTACATTTAAGTTACCATGAAAAGCGTACAGAAGAGGTCAGAGAAATCATGCACTAAATTTAATGGAGACAGAATATTCCTCTATGCATCCAAATCCATCTGTGCACCGAAGAACTTAGGACCAAATGTGACAGAAAAAGAGAGGGAGAAAAATGTTTTTCAGGACAAAATTCATATGCTCCAAGAATTGCAGAGAATGAAAATGAACATGGAAATATTCTGAGCACAAGAATGAAAAATTAAATCTCATTGTCTACACCCAGCTATTTAATCACAGTATTTCTCTGATATTACAACTTCCCTTCATCTCATACTTGTTTTGTGAAGTTGAAGAAAAGAGGTAACTGCTGCAGTTGGTCACAATATTCTTTTTTTTTCTTTTTTTACCCCTGAGGAGCTGAGGAACAGGGAACAAAAGAAGATAAAGCTACTTCTGATTCTGCAATGGAAACAATTTAAATGAAGGTTTGTTACAGAGACCAAGAGAGAAAAGAGACAGTTAAAGAACCTGGTTTAAGTTATTTTAGAGAGCTGTCTCAAAGCAGAGCTACTCAGGGTTTGACCTATGCCTGACAGAGCAGAAACGGGACACAGGTCTCTCATCACACTGCAGTGTCCTTCCCTCAGAGTCAGCAGGACAGTCTCCCTTGCACTGTGTGTTCAACTGATTGAATGCCTAGAGGTTGAAAGGGGAAAATCTCCAAATAGCATGAGTGAAAAACAGACAGAACTTATCCCAGCCACACTTGCTCCAGAGAGGAAAGCTTCAAATCGCTACAGTGAAATTAAGCAACAAACACTTCTGTTCAGTCAGGTCTCTTACTGGCATGATGCCTTAGGATTTTAGCTTTTATATTTTCATATATTTGTAATCCTGCTATTCTTTAGTTTATAACTCTGAGCTCCATATAGAGTGTTAGCTACTGCTTTTCCCATTTTGGTCAGACACAACAATTCCTCTCTAGGCCTGAGAATCAAGGACACCTCACTGTCTCAGGCCCTGAGAAATGTAACCAAAAGTGAATTGGGGGGGAGCAAACTGAGAGAATGGGACTGCACTGCCTGAAGCTGGAATTGGAGAATTAACCTCTGATATGCAAATGGATAAAACTTATATCTGTCCAAAAAACGTGTGACTGTGTCCATCCTGGGTGCAGTCTCTGCGAGACTCCTGCACTGCCCAAGGTGTGCCCTGTAAAGGCCTTTTAATAAATCCCTACCCTTTATCCTTTCTCTCTGTCTAGCCTCTGCTCCAGGTCAGCCTCTACAAGGCATCAAGCAACTATTTAGACCCTTGTGCAAACGTGTGCCACATCCTTACAGATGTTGTCTCCATTGGAGTCTGGCGTGAGAGAGTCCTGTGTACAAATGCTTGCCGCATTAAAAAAAGCCTGCTATACTGTCTACAATCACACCCTTGTAAAACAAAACCAATCCCTACCCAGGCAGGAAGAAGCAGCTGCTCAAACAGCAAACTCCACTCTTGGTTGCAAGTCCTGGACAGATATGCATGAATTACTGCAATTACTTTGGAAAAATAAGGGAATAATTCATCTTACCTAGATAATTCATCTTGCCTAGATAATTCATCAGAGAAGACAGCCAGTGGAAGCAGGGGAAAATTGCAATACACAGTATAATTTTAAGGTTTTATTTCACCACTAAAACAATCTTTTTTAAGAGTAGTTAAGATGATTTGAATTGCAGATGAACAGAACTTCAGGTCTTGGATTGTTTCCTGTGTGGATAAACCATAGTTTCAAAGGTCAGACTCTAGAATAATACAAAGCAAGGAAAGTTAATGAACTTGCACCTACTTATACCAGGACATCATTTAGCCTATTTGTAGGTTTTTTCCTCACATTTTCTCTACATCCCATTTCATGAGAACTCAACAGGTAATTCCAAGTATTTGAATTTGTTATATTTGTGCATTCTTACACCCTCTTCAAGGCTACCCTTGAAGGATTCCTAACTCCTCGAGAGTCTCATGAGATGCCTTTGACTCTACTTCTTGCTGATTCCCCTGAAAAGCTCTCAGCAACATTTTCATGCAAAATTGGACCAGACCTTATGAAAAGGAAATAACTTATTTCTTTTCTTCCATACGTCTTCATTCCATTTTCCTTAAATAGCTGCAGAACGGCAGAAAGGTCTGGACAATGTCCAGTGAAACAGCCTGGCAGCTGAGCCATGGCCTGAAACTGTGCTCCACTAACATCAAACAGGAATTATTCATGTTAGCACTTCTCGTGTATTCATAGGTTGTGTTGCACGTACTGCTTCACAGAAGCACCCATGCTAGCTAACACCAAATCTGAATATCCTCAAAAAGTCATCTTGGCCATGTAACTATAGAATTGTGGAATGGTTTGGGTTGGAAGAGACATTAAAGATCATCCAGATCCAAATCCCCTGCCATGGGCAGGGACAACTCCCACCAGACCAGGTTTCCCAAAGCCCCATCCAACCTGGCTGTGGACACTTCCGGGGATGAGGCAGCCACAGCTCCCCTGGGCCAACACAGACCTCTATGATTTTAAGGAACAGCAAGTAGAAAGCCATGGAAAGACTGACTCCTCCCTTCCTGGGCACTGCCAGGCTGGAAGCAGCTCTAACAAAAGGACCTGTCCACGAGCCAGCACTGTGCTCTGGAGAAAAGATGTCCAAGAGCATCCTTGGGTGTCATGAGGAGAGTACAGCTGGCAGACGGAGGGACAAACTGGTGCAAACACTGACAGAGTTCACCTGGGTTCAGCAGGGGTTACTCAGGGACTGGAGCTCACCCTGAAGGAGCAGCTGAGGGACTGGGGCTTGTTCAGTCTGGAGAACAGCTGGTGTCAGGGGAATGCTACAGCGGATTACCAGTGCCCAAAGGCGTCAAGGAGGTGGAGCCAAACTCTTCACTGCAGTGCACGGCAGGAAGACAAGAGACGAAGGAGTGAGCTGAAACATGGGAAGTTCAGACCAGCCATAAAGAGATATATTTTCAGAGGAAGGATGTTCCAGTGGAGCAGTTTGCTCAGAACAACTGCGAAGATTTTCAACACCTGTCTTGATAAAGCCCAGAGCAACGTGCTCTAACCTCATGACTGGCCATGGTTTGAGCAGGAAGTGGAATTAGATACCTCCACACGTCCCTTCCAACTTGAATGATCCTATCACCATATGAACTCACAACTTAAACATTTAATATTAAAGAAAATACAGAGAAACAAGTCATCTCTTACACTGGCTGTGATGAAAACTCAGATAATATTTTGGGAGTTTTCCTGTCTCAGAGGAGCAAGAGCATTATGGTTCATTACAAGCATAATTTTTAAAATGGTGGAATTTTTCCAAAAACTTTTCACAAACAACAAAAACCATAAAGGGACAAAAATACATTTGAACACTAAGCAGCCGTAAGCCAAATATCTATATGGATAGTTTAATAAACTGCTAAAGCAGTAGGAGAGGTCCAAAGAGTTAGTGATGAAAAAAAATCTGTAATTACTTGCTAGACATAGATTAAAGAAAACTTAAGAATTCTGGAAGTCCTTTATAAACCTGAGATAAAAGATTTGAAAGCATATGTTGTCAAGTATCTATTTAAAGTGTTAGCTTTATCTCTAAGATAGTTCTGATAATGATTTAAGCAAGAAGGGACTGGGTTCTTGCAAAGTCAATCTGATTAAAACTTTGTGGTTTGGCAGATGATTTCTTTTTGATTCAAATAAATATGAATTTTCACTTACTGAGCAAGTAATGAGGATCCTGAAGTTATTTTGACATCACAGACTTTTGTGAAACATGAATAAAGTCACTATAACTGTTAGGGGTTTTGATAGAAGATCTGAGAGACTTATGATCCCAGCAATGTGGCCAATATGACAAATGAACTATTTTTTAGTTTAATAATAGAAATATACTCCAAATAAAGTATAACAGTTGTACAGAAAACCACATATCTACACACTGTAATTAAGTCACCTTATTCTGCCAAGCAAAGTAACACACATCAACAATCTTATTTTATTACCTCCTTCATATTCCAAGTATAAATTAAACTTCTAACAAGCAAGAATATTACCCGCACATCTTGGATTCCTCCTGCAACTTTCTCTAACAATTTAAGTGTGACAGAGCAGAACCAATCTTGAGAAAAAAAATCTTAAAAATAAAAAGCCAAACAAAGCATCAAAGACATTAAGTTTTGTTCCTAGGATCAGCCCCAGCGAGGAAATTTGCTCCAAGATACTTAGTCTGTCTGATGCCAAGAAATATATGGCTTGTGATGGGTATTTTTCAGTTGTAAAATGCAATTGAGGATTGTATTCTCAGTCATATAGTTCTGTCTGAAGAATACTTCAGAGTACAATAACCTCAACCTTGTACTAGATCGTTGCAAATGCTAAAATAATGGAACAGTCCCTTAATGGAAAAAGCTACAGTCCTTACTAGTTTCTAAAATAATGCTCACAAAATAATTAGCCACCCAGACACTTGTAGTTTATCCAGCACTGCAACTTTCCAGAGAGAGACCTTATAATTCTCTCCTCTTGCTCTTTTTTTTAAAATATTTTCCTTCCAAGTTTACTAATTGCTTGTAATTGACTACCATCAGATCCCCATTTGATCAGCACCTTTACTGTTTATTTTCCTATAATAATTCATCTCCCTAGATGAGAAGGCATGAGGCATTGTTAGTCATTTCCTCCTCTACACATTATCCTGACTCTTATCTCTGCTTACTGGATTCAGTTGTGAGCGATTTGAAACAAAGACCAAATCTGATACGAAAAGTTTAGGTTTTAAGTCAAGTCCCTAGCAAGGCCAAGCCTACGTACTGAAGCATGAGATTTTTTTCCAGAAGTAGAGACAAAGTAAAAACAGGGAAATGCCCCAAGTTTCTAGTTTCTGGATCCCAGATCCAGGTACCTGTGTGGTTCAGAATTCTTGGGAAGGGACATTGCAAGTGTCCGTGTGGAGCAGCCTGTGCCATTTATTTCTTAATGAAACAGTGTTTAAGAGAGGGATTCAATCTCTTGAGGGGAGTACCTGATATCTAAAACTCTTTTATTTTTTTGACAACAAATCTATCTATAAACATTAGAATACTAGAAATTTTGCTTAAAGGTAAAATATTCAAATTTCAGGATACAACCACAATAAAGACTGGCTTAGCAGTGGATGGAGAAAGATTTGAGTCTTCTACACCTGGAGTTACCTTCAGTATTATTCATCTCCTTTCTCCCCATAAACCATACAGCAAGAGCTCTCTGTATTTTACTACTGGATTTAAATTCTACTTCTGTTGCTCTTCCTTCCTTTATTTTAATGTTTTCCCTCTAGAGGGTGTAGAATATCTGATTCCAACCAGAGTTTTTTCATGTCAAAGGTGACTATTGTTTCCCTATGTTTTCATCAGCCACCATCTCATCACTTTGCAGGTGTTTTACTCCCAGAATTTCCACCTCAGCCCTTCTCATCTTTGTGCATCACTAAAGCTCATCTCACCAGGATATATTTCCTTCCAGCCCTTCCCCTGCCATGACCCATAAACCTCCAGGCCAGGCTGTGGGGCCAGCAGGGTGGTGCAGTGCCCTCCTTCTCCAACCATCCCACACGGGGACAGTAACCAGGGTCAGACAGAGCCTGGCCACCCCCAGGCCCTGGCACAACCTTCAAGCTAAAAACTCCAGGCCACTGAACAAAGTTTCTCACAGGTTCCACACACAGATTTTGTTGTTGATGGGTGTTTTTTTGTTTTCTGCTTTTTTTGCATTAAAAAATTAAAAAGTCACAAAATTGTAGAAAGAGAAGTTGGAGAAGATGCATCAGCTTTCCACATACTCACAAATTTTTTCCTCCCCCACAGTCATCATAAGAAGCTTGTCTGATGAAACTTTAGTTTTTCCCTTGAGTTTCAATGCATCAAATATGTAATGTGCAAAGCCTTGCCTTCATTAAAGCCTCAAGGTGACCGTAAATTAAAATTCAAAGCAAACATTGTCATGGGATATATACAGAATGAGCTGAATAAATGCTGACAAATTATAGGACAAAAAGTGCATAAAATGTCACTTGTCAGTGTCAGCCCTCTGTCACTGATGCTGTTTAGAGAACAGACCTATTGAAACATCAGCCTAATCAAGTGACCGAGATGATGACTCAGATAAGAAATATTTGTTATTTTTAACCAAATCAATTAAGGAGAAGGTTTGATGCAAATTAACCCCTAAGAGATCTACACAAAAACTGCTTTAAAAATGATATTGAGACCACTAAACCAGCAACACCAAGGCATTTCAAACTGTGATATGTTCTGCTCTTCATTCGTGCTACTGTGTGCTGAGTGGCACTACTCTTTCTTCAAAGTTACAGAACATTAAAAAGTTTCTAACACTTTCTGTGGAAAAGAAAAACCTTTTCACTCAGCTTTATCTCTTGCTTTTTAAATAGCTCTCAAATTTCTGCTTCAGGTGTTGCTCTAAGTTCAAATACATTGTGTAATTTCTTACTCTCCTCTTTTCATTATAAACCACATTATCTGCCACCTCACTCTGCCCCTTTCCCCACTACAAAAAAAGTTTTTGTGTCTGCCCTGCCATCTCTGGAGCTCAGGAGCTTTCCAGTGTCAAGCTACCAAAGACTAGACTATACTTTGTCATAAGGAAAACTTGTTCAAATAATTATGTAGGTTTTATTAATGGTGTACTTCTTCAAATACAATAAATTAAACAGAAAATCAAGTGGAATACATTGAAGTTATCTCCAGGACTTCAGGAGAACCCTTGGGTCTGCTGCCAGAGCTGAAGATGATCGAATTTTCATGGGGGATTACAATCTAAACCACATTCCATAAGGAATAAACACAGTATTTTTGTTATTGCACCTTTCCAGGTGCTTGGCCTCATCATTCACAAACTAAAATTCTGCTGTTTAAACAATAACTCCCAGGACATGCTCTCCGAGGAAAACAACCCCATATCTGTTTCAGAAGGGGTTTCTGTTTACAAGAACCACAGTGTGTGTTTCAGCTATACAAGTAAAAGTAGTAACATACTGCTGATAAGGCGATTTTTTTCAAATCTTGGTTTCAAATACCAGATTATGTTTATTCTCATCCTTTTTTTTTTTTTTCCCTGTTTAAAGGAATGGGCTGAGATAAGCAGTCTAATGGTATAAGTTATTTACACAACATATACATAAAGCTCCATGGAATTTATGTATTTCTACAATGAGCACCTGTGAGACTGAAGAACAGCCAGTGACTCTACACCCAGCTATTTGCCCATGGAGCAGGAGGGACCTGGCCTAAAATCCCTCAGCAGCTTGATTTAGACCAGGGACAAAGGACTTGGAAATTTCAAGTTGAAGGCTGGAATGTAGGACAAGATTGGAGTCCCTTTTCCTTGTTCTGTCCCGGGAAAAAAGAAAAAAAAAGGTGTCAACAATGCAGGCAAACCCTCTTGGGCTGGTGTCAAACAAAGAGCTGTGGCAGGTGAGACCCTTGGTCTCAGAGATGTGACCGTCATGCAGCTCAAGCATTTGCACTGTTAAATGGCTGGGTACTTTCTGGCCTCCAGGTATTTTAGCGTTGCTTCCCACAACAGGGAAGAAATTTACCCGTGGCAGTCATGAGGAAACCTGGGAGGTTGGGAGGAACAGGCTGGGAATAAGGTGGAGGCAACACCATGACCCCCTCTGGACTGACTTTCTGCACCTTCCCTGCTGTTTGCACTGCAGAAGCTGACCTAGGAATTCAGTCACATCAAGGAATTTTCATCCTACTGGAAGCACAGGACTCTATTATCAAGGTCAGGAAAAGGCAAATGAATTTGGGGAGGCAGAAGTCTGTCAGGAACTCGATTCCAGAGCTGGGGATTCTACTCTGGGAAAAAACAGGGAAGGCAATAAGACATGGAAACTTTCCTCAAGGAAAGTTTTGGTGAGTGATATTTTTAGGGAGTGTGGAGGCCTGGCCAGCAGCAGCTTACCGGCTGGAGCCACGTGCTGCTTCTCTAACATATCTGATTGCTCGAGCTGCTTTTTTCTCCTGCTGCTGCCACAGAAGAGTCTGTGTGAGCACCGGGCACAGAATAGAGCCCCCCGCTCATAGAAGGTGCTACATCTGTAATCTGCACTGTAAATTACTTTGACCTCTAAAGAGAATGTGTCATGGATTAACAGGTGTCCTCTAAACTATTTCCTTGCCTCTTCCAGCTTGGTTGTGTCTAGGCAGGTGCATGAAGCCTGCAGATTATGCACTG
>VWPU01002068.1:0-209863 GCA_013398955.1 Callaeas wilsoni | reverse complement strand
TGTGGCCAGCAGGAGCAGGGAGATCATTCTTCCCCCTGTATTTGACACTGGTGAAGCCACACCTTGAGTGCTGTGTCCAGTTCTGTGCCTCTCAGTTTAGGAAGGACATTGAGATTCTTGAATGCGTCCTGAGGAGGGCAGCAAGGCTGGTGAGGGGCCTGGAACATAAGCCCTGTGAAGAACGGCTGAGGGAGCTGGGGTTGTTCAGCCTGGAAAAAAAGAGTGACCTTATCACTCTCTACAACTCCCTGAAAGGAAGTTGTAATCAGGTGGGGGTCGGTCTCTTCTCCCAGGCAATGACTCACAGAACGAGAGGACACAGTCTTAAGCTGTGCCAAGTGAAGTTTAGGTTAGATGTTAGAAAGAAATTCTTCACTGAAAGAGTGATTGCACACTGGAATCATCTGCCCAGGGAGATGGTGGAGTCACCATCCCTGGATGTGTTTAAAGGAAGCCTGGATGTGGCACTCAGTGCCATGATTTAGTTGATGGGGAGGTGTCAGGTCATAGGTTGGACTAGATGATCTTACAGGTCCTTTCCAACCTAGTCCATTCTGTGATTCTGTGATTCTGTGATTCTCCTATTACATCACAAAACAATATAATTCCAGCTATTTTACTACAATTCTGGAAGCAGTCCTAATAAACCCCTCACAGCTGCAGAATTTAAAGTGAACTTTGATGTACTAGGACCCCTTTATTTACTCAGATTGCTATCAAACACCATTGCTTTAAATTTTCCAGGGATGAACAGCAACATCAGGCAATTAAAATGGATCGGGATTGCTGAAAAGGCCAAAATGGGTAGATATTTGTGCTCATAATCCCACTGGTATGTCTGTCAGACATGGACAGTTTTGCACATCCTTCCAGTGGATTTACCAGACTGGGTCTGAACCCAACGCCCTCACCACATCAAGAGGTGGTGTGAGGTATGGGATATACCAGTGTCTGTGCAGGATGTTTTATTGTGGGTCCCAAGGGGAAAATCAGAAAGCAGCAAGAATGGAAGGTTGCTGATATTGGCAATTCTCCCTTCAGGATGCTGCTAGCTCTGCAACAGGCAGTAACTGTTCCTGTTGATGGGATGAGGGCAGCCAAGGACTTTTCCCACTGTCAGCAGGCCAGGAAAGGAATGAACTGTACTAATGGTATGACAGAAATCACTTTTCCTATCAAATTAAATGAGAATATGTTAAGGTTATGTCAGTTTTTTATCCTTTATTTTCAGTGTTTTGCCAAATCATCAATGGCAGCTTATGGCAGGAGAAACAAGACAGTGAGCTCCCTAAATATCAACTACTAACTAAGCAGTGATGTGAAACCAGTTTTAGAGAAAAATGTAGGTTTTGCACTTGCTGCATGACAACAGAGGTTGTTAAAATAGTCCTGGTGGATGGTGGATGACTTCATACTAAACTAGTCTCTAATTAATTTCTGAGTGCAGAGTCTGCAAAACTGACACAAAGAAATCAAAATGCTGCTGCAAAATTTTTATTAAAACTTCAGGCTAGTTAACTTAAACAATGGCTATAATCTTTTGGTATTCCTAATAAATTTGTTTTGAAATTAATTTAAAGCAATATGTGGTTTTGCACAAGAATGCTAGAGAAGTGGTGGTGCAAGCATAGTTTTGAACCAGCTCCAGTCTGGAGATCATACTATCTCCAGATCATACTGGGTTTGCTCTCAAGCTGTTAGTTATGCTTCCTTGCTTCTCTTTCCCCTTGCATGAAGTTATGCAGCCATGCAGTTATTCTGACAATTGGCAAAGGTTTCCTTTGAAGGAAACCAGCCAGACTATGCTAGCCAGCACTAGGCCACTCCCACTTACCTCTGTAGCGAAGAGGAAGCAGATTAAAGCAGGAAGGGGGAGAATGTAGGAGAGAAGAGTGCTATAAATTAATATATGTTTAAAAATTGCAATGAGTGAGTTGGCATTAACTGCTGCAAAGTTAAAGATCTGTTTATTTTTATATGGCTAGTCTGATTAGTGACACCCCCGCATGTTCAGGATTTATGTTGGTTAAGCATAGTTCTCAACTTCCTTTGGTGCAGCATATCGCTCCACCTATGCTGTTTCTGGTTTTGCTGTCCTGGGGCACCCCACAGCTCTGGTGTCTGCATGAGTCACAGCTAGGTTCTTCATAGAATCACAGAATTAAAGAATCATGGAATCATAGAATGTTAGGGAGTTGGAATGGACCTTAAAGGTCATCTAATCTCACCTGGCCCTACCATGGGCAGGGGCACCTCCCACTATATCAGGTTGCTCAAGGCCCAATCCAACCTGTCTGTGAACTTTGCGAGGGTTGGGACATCCACAGCCTCCCTGGGCAACGTGTTCCAGTGCCTCACCACCCCCAGAACAAAGAATTTTTTCGTAATACCTAACCTAAATTTCTCCTTTTGCAGTTTGTGCCTATTACTCCTTGTCCTATCATTGCAGTTTCTGATGAACTGTCCCTCTCTGGCTTCCCTGCAGGCCCTTTCAAGTACAGGAAGGTTGCTATGAGGTCCCCACACAACCTTCTCTTCTCCAGGTTCAACAGCTATGACTTTCTCAGCCTGTCTTCATAGGAGAGGTGTGTCAATCCTCTTAGCAGCTTCATGGCCTCCTCTGGACTTGCTCCAGCAGTTCCTTGTCCTTCTTATGCTGGGGGCACCAGAGCTGGATGCAGCACTCCAGCTCTCATCAGAGCAGAGGGGCAGAATCACCTCCCCTGCCTGTTGGCCACGCTCCTTTTGATGCAGCCCAGGATTTCCCTGGCTTTCTGAATTGGTTAATGTTGAGGTTTTTATCTACTATCACCCCAAATCTTTCACCGCAGGGCTGCTCTCAATCACGTCTCTCCCCAAGCTGTTGGTGTGTCTGGGATTGCCATGACCCAGGTGTAGGACCTTGCACGTCGCTTTTCTGTCCTCCCCGAGGTTTGCACTGGCCCAGCTCTCAAGGCTGTCTAGGTCCCTCTGGATGCCATCCCTTCCCTCCAGCGTGTCGACTGCTCCACACAGCCTGGTGCTGACAGGGACCTTGCTGAGGGCGCCCTTGATCCCACTGTCCATGTCACCAACAGAGGTGTTGAACATTTCCTTTGAAAATGTTGTTGCTTTCTCTAGACTTACATAATCATGTTTCCTTCCCATTTGAACCAGGGCAGAGAGGAACAGCAGATGTGCATTTATTATATCCAGAGCTGAGATGTTCCTGGGGCAAGCAGAAGTCCAGGCTGTATTTTCAGGTGACCCTGCAAAAACATGGTCCTATGTCATGGGACTCATCAGCCCACCACTGGGCTTCAACAGTTCAGCTGTTCTGCCTGTAAGCAGCACCCCAGGACTCTTCCTCCTATTTAATATCCTAGCAGTATCTCTACTGCTATGGCCTTGTCCAGAAACTGAACAGTTTGCATTCATCTAGTTCCCTACCACTCTTCAGGTCTTATCTTGACCTCTTCAGCTATCTTAAAGATTGTATTTCACTTTGACAGCTTGGATAATATCCCTACTATTTTGAAAACCTCGGTAGCCTGCATCCCTGTAGCAACGGAAGGACCTACAGCACCTGATCCTTACTGCAGTTTCAGAGAGTTGTGGATGAATAAAACTCATCCTATTTGCATGAAGATACCAATTATTTTCTGAACACTAACAATATGGTTAGGGAGCACAAAACTCAAATCTTTAACTACATTGAAACTTTTGCCCTCTAGCACCATACCCTGACTCACAGGTCTAATGGCATGAAAAAAGTTCCTTGTGGTCTTTAAGTTTTGCAGGATAGGTTCTACATTCATGTGCATGGGGTCTTTGGATAAGGAGGCTTCCCAAAAAAGCCTCAGGCTGAGAGATGGGCTGGCCCTCAACCTCTGTGGCCCTTCCTTCATGTCAATGGTGGGCAGATACTTTCATCTGAGAGGGCCAGGAGTCTCCAAATAAGACAATAAAGAAATCCACATTATTTTGAAATCTTTGGAAGCACCATTTCTTAACTTCATCTTATTTTTCTCCGTTGTTTTCTTCTAATCCCAGAATTTATTCTGTGGTATCCTTATGTTTAACTGAAGGGCTTGGTTTCCAGTATTGATAAAAGTCTCCTTCTTGCAAATAATCATTCTGGGAGTCTATAGCATAATTCAAGAGAGATACAATATCTGTAGTAATTTTGTACCCTGTTCAACCCAGTTTATAACCTGCTCCCATAATGGTATTGTGCTTTTGATGCAACTCACCTCACAGAACAGAAAATATTTAGAAACATGAAGAGCTTTCCTGCCATACAGTGAGGTTTGTTGATACATACCTCTTACAAAATATCTTGGTTTGAGCTAAAAAACAAACATTTGGACCAGATATCTGATAAAATCAAGCTAATAAAGGATATTTGTCCGTCTGCCCATTTTTATAGTGCACACAACTTTACAGGACATTCACAATATCTCTACTATTTCCAGCTTCTGCTGCTAACTACACATCTGATCTTTCCTTCACTCACAGTTAAAGAGGAAAAATAATAACTGTCCATACACTGCAAGTCAGACAATATTCTTTGGTACATGTTCTTTCAACATAGTGTTATGTCAGGAAATTATCAAGTACATGCTCACTTTCAACATTTCATTCCTGGTGTGACAACAAGGCTTTAAAGCATAGCTCACTAAACCCAAACGAATCCCTTTAAATCTGTTTTCTCAGTTATTATGAAAACAGGTATTTTGTCTGCCCTTTAGTTGTTTTTGTGCCTATTGCATTCTCTCTCACATTGCTCCAAGCCTCCACATACCACAGGTTGTCAGAGGCAACTCAAGGGCTGAAGGTGAGATGCAGGCTCTGAGCAGGCTCTGCAGGAGAAAAGTGCTAAGGAATCATGGGTTACCTGAGAGGCTGCAGGGGCTCAGAGGAGGCTGGGAACAACCAGAGGGGGGGACCAGGGCTGGCCAGAGAAGGATTAGCAATCCTTCCCCATGTCTGATCCTCTCAATTCCCCAGAAATGTTGAACTTACTTTCACTTCTCCTTCACAAGAGAGCAGCATCCCTTCTGCCCAGCACCTTCACTTTGATGTCTCTCCACTGGGGTGCAGGAGTGAGGGCGAGGATTAATGCGAGCCAGGCTTTTCCTTCCTACTATTGTCCTCCTACTTCCTCTTTCCTTATCTAATATTTAGCAGGAGTTTATGCTTGTAAATAGCAAGACTGGGCAAGAAAGGAAAAGCCAGGAAGTTTGAATCCCTGAGTCTCTAGAGCATTTCTGTAGCTGGTGGAAGGAGCTGGGGAGATGAAGTCTGCATTTATACTGAGCTGAGACTGCAGGAGAGGATGAGCATAATGGCTGCAGAACTGCTTTCCTGTCTGCTGATTTTAATTTATTGTTCATTAAAGGCACAAAACCATTAACCATGCTTACACAAACCCCATGGGCCATTTTACAATGCACAGGTGTAGTGGGGGCCTGCTGGCTGCTGCCCTGCTTCCACTGTACTGTAAGATATTTATGTGGTGGCTGAGTGAGGTGAATGCAGTGGCTTTGCTGAGTGCGCTCTCACAGCCTGCTTGCTTTTAGTGTTTTTGTGACATTGTGTTGGTTATTTACAATTCTTATTCATCTGGGATGGATTAAAGTGATATGAAATATCCATTCTCAGAAGTAACCACACCAGCACAAATACAGCATAAACATCAAGGATAGAATAAAAGCTATGGAATATCTATCCATATATTAGGTCAGGAAACTATTAAATTTGCCTTTATCTGTACTTAGCAAAGCTGTGACTATAGTATGTTTTCTTCTTTTTCCATTTGCATTTCTGTTTTTCCATTTGGTTAATGAACATGTAATCAATGTCTATTTAGCACATAAAGTAGAACATTACTTAAAAGAGGGTGGTGAAAGGATTGTACTGAAGCATCACCTTAACATAGATCCTGAATAATATAAGACCAAAGTCCTGTGGTGGAAGGGCTGCCCTACATGCCAATTATAGTTGCAGGTCAACTTGATTGACAGCAGTTCATTTCCGTGGCAAAGTTAATCTTTACTAATGCGGTTGTCTCAACTGATTTTAAATTCTAATGCATCTCTGGATGGCATGTTTTCAGTTAACTGCTTAACGTTTCGCTTACAAGCCTTCACATCTTTGCTATAAACACTGAGAGAAGATTCCACAGCCCCCCTGCAAAGCAAATTTATGTTCCCATCATTTTTGGTACCTAGAAACTTCACATTAAATATCACTGAGGGCTTATTAATTTAAGGATTGAATTATTATTTTAATGTAGATTTCACCATTAGAGACATCCTAAAACCTTTCACTCACTTTGAATTTATAACACAGCTCAGGCTTTTGATTCCACTGGTATATCAGCAGTACTGCAACTGGTCAAGCCCAATGGGGACATAAAACAGCACACTGATGCGGTCATGAATGTCTTCCATGGACTATGTACCTGACCTTGAGGACAATAAAAATTGAATTCTCCTCCCACTGTAATTGTCAGTTGAAGATGAAATGCTATGAAGGCATTCCTGTATGCAAACCAATCACATTATCGAATTAGCCAAGAGTGCAGGATTGTTGATCATAGATAGAGTGTTATGTAGTCATAAACACAGAATCACACAAGACAATAGAGAACAACATTTGTCCATGGTTTACCTGATCCTCAGCTACTTAAAATGGCAATTTAGGACAGCTGATAAAATGGACTTGTTAAATCCATGCTCATAGATGTGTTGAATTTCTTGAATGGACCATGCAAAGGGTTATCAGATATTAAGGTTATTGTTTAATTATATTTATTTGTAGACCTCATTAAAATTTTATACATTACTATATTTTCAATATATTATTTTAATTTGTAAAATAGTTTGATTTTTGTTTTAAAAAATTGATATTCTATTTTTAAAGTGACCATTTGCATATATGCATGAGACAGACTTTTGTGCCTTTGATGTTGAAATCCTTCTTATTGAGAACTATATAAGAATCTAATGTAATTTATTTTCAATACTTTCATAACAAATATTCAATGTTCCTTCTATCACTTTTCCCTGAGCAAATCAGATACACAATTTTGACACAATTCGTTTGATGTTACAGAAACATTTAGCCCCTCAACTTTCTTGGTGCATGCAATAGCATATTTTAAATGGAAGTAGTGCAAAAAGATTGCTCTAGTGTTTACAAATCAAAGTGAAATTTAAGATGAGAGGTATTTTGCAAAATTATCTCATTGGATTTTATCCAAATTTATTTCCAACAACCCTCACTAAACTAATAAGCTCCAGACTTTTTCCTGTTTTTCCAAAACTTGTGTTCTGACTGGCAATGCCCTCCAAAATGTTTTCTAGTTAAAAATTAATTTTCATTTTGTGAAAGAAAATGAAGTGAAACATGGCAAAAACTGGGACAGGAATTATTTATCAGACCGTCTATACCATTCTGAGAAATGAATAAGCTGAAGACATTCAGACATTTAAATGCTTATTGATAGAAAATGGAAAAGTAGAGACACTGCTAAAACCGGTCTGTCAAGAGGAGGACCAGCAAGGTCTCCCACTAAATCCTCCCACTGCCCCTCCATCTTGCCATGTGTGAAACTTGATATTTTCATTTTTCTTGTAGCCAAGCCCTGCCTGTGGGCTGGCTCAGCCAGCTGCAGTGCTGACCTTGGGTAACTGCATCGGGCCTGGCCAGATTTCACTTCTGTCCTAGAGATGCCATCAAGAGCTGTGAACATTGTGAATGGATAGAGACATCAGGAGGGAGTCTTTAAGCACAGCATTAGAGACACTGGACAAGCAACTATACACGGGTCTGCACACAGCCTGTCATACCATAAACTTACTATTTTCATCCATGCATGAACTTTCCTCCTAATCCTCTGTGTCCTAGTGGATGGCCTTCTCCAGACTTCTGTTGATTTTTTTTTTCCTCATTTGAGTTTCCTCCATTGCCACAGGGTGATTAACCTGCTACCAGTCATAGAGATTCTCAGAGTTAAGGTTGAAGAAAGTGTTAGTTTGAGGAGCTGCTGAGAGCTAGGGAGTGGGATAACTAAAACCGTCAACTTCAGTTATGTGAGATCTGTTAAAAGAAACCAGGACTGGACTTACTAACCACCCTCATAACAACAGTGTGAGCTTAATTACTCAGTTGAGGCTGTATACTATATTTAAGTAAAGCTGGTTGCAGGCATTTAATATTGTCTTCCATGATTCCTCATCCTTTGGAGGGAAAACTATTGCAAAAACAATGTGAAGAATCAAATATGCAAAGTCTGGTATTTTCAGCAGCATTTTTCTAGTCTTTTTTGGCTCTCAGAAAATTCTTATACATTTATACCAAGATAAGTTACAAATCTATTGTCGTAGTTGCTGCTGCCATCCTCAAATAGCAAATACTTTGGCATTGTGATCTCAAATACTTCACAGATGTTATATCTGGTCTCAAGAATTTCCAGCAGTGAGATTGTTTTATGAATCATGGTTCACCTTCATGATAGCCTATTCTTCAAGACAGACTCTACTACACTTCTTTCAACAAAGTGTTAACAGATGAATGTCCATGAGGAGTCTTGGTCCATAATCCATGTCACTTTGGCACACACAGAATTAATACCAAGTTTGATTTCCCTTTTACACATACACTTGCTAAAATAGATCCCATCCCTATCAAAGCCCATAAGAACAGCCTATATTCATTAAATGTAAATTCCTTACTTTTCCACAGGATTTTACATCTTATAGCATTCTCCCAATGCCAGTAGCAATTCTTATATAGACCGTGTATTAGCAGTCATTACTTTTATGGAAGCTTCCTTCATTAAAGCTTCAGGAGACCCCTAGATTATTAGATCTACCAATCAATGGTCCAGCAAATCCCACAGCACCACATGTATGAAAGATGTATAGAGAGCTATAAAAAGGTATTTTTGATAATGTTTAAATAAGACATGGAAATAGGCAGGCCTCCTGTGCACAGCTGCTAACACAGCACTTTATTGAAACAGTAGATCATAGTCTCTGAAAGCTGCTGAGCACTGTGTAGGATCCAGTCCCTTGCCTAACTTGATGGTAATGTCAGTGAACTTCAGATCAGCTCCTTGATGAGTACTAGACAAATACAATGAGACTGATGCAAGTTGTGTATGTTTAGTGCTTGTCAAAACATGACCCAAAGAAAATAAAATGAGACAGAAAACAAGAGATGAGTGAATTAAAGAAAGATATGAAGCGGCACAACCTGTGGCTAAAAAAAATGAATATGTGAAGCAATGAAAATGAAGAAAAATGTTTTCCTGACTTCTTCTGTTAAAACTGTTGCAGTGAGTAAGGTGTTAGAAAGACTAGAGACTAACAGTCTCTTTCACGATCCATCTTACCTTGCCTTTTCCCCTTGCACTGCCCTGGTTACCTTACATCTGGTTCCACATTTATTTACTTTTTGGTACTCACAAAATAAATCTGTGATTCCTTTTGGTCTTCTTTCTGCTTACTTCAGAATTGATTTTCTGCCAACTTTACTCAGACTGCTCCTTGTGATTAGCAGAAAGATCCTCCAAGATTATGCCTCTGAGGCCAAAGTGATCACATTTGAAACTTTCCCTGAGTTTTACAAAATGTCACTATTCTTCAGTTGATTCTAACCTACTGCTGATCAACCTAACAACACAGCAAAATGAAAGAGGTATAAGTGAGTGTGACAATTTCAGCGTGTGAGGCACTTAGTTTCACCCATTCCAGGTCCACATATTTTAACTTCATTGCTTACTCATCTGATCCACAAAGCAGTATGGGGTCACAAAAAGCAGAGATGATGAGGGAAAAATGGGGAGACAGAGACCCAAGATGACAAACATGGCCGATACTCAGGCCTGAGTCAGCTTCTTGAGAAAAGGTCTTTGCAACTCTCACCACCAAATCCCCATTATTACCTCTCCATCTGACACTGGCTGAAAAAGAGGTGTTCTTTTATTTTCTGGCACAATAGCAATAGTGGGCAATTTAAATTCCAAACATGAGAGGGTAAAAAAAATAAAATGAGAAAAGTAGTGTAAAGGCTGTTGGCAACTAAAAAACTATGCTGTCAACTGGCCTTGAAGTCTTCTGCTCAGCCTTGTTCATGTGAAACGAGTAGCTTCTGTTGGGCTGCAACTCATTTTAGTTCTGTCAGGAGTCAAGCTACTCTCATCCTCAATAGATGGCAAGGCACATTTCAGCATAAAAAGAAAATGAATTTACACCAGCTGATGGTGGGCCATTATGGAGGTTAAAGTCTTCTCTTGCAAGAACAGTGTTCAGGTTGCAAAAAAGACATTGAAACCACTTCTCAGCTACCAGTGAGTTTACCCTTTTAGAGAGAATTCTCGTTTTTCTTACATGCACAAAATTTGTCCCATATCAAAACTGCATGCGGATTACTGTGAGGCTATGTTAATAAGTCCTCAATAACTAAGTGAAATACAGCTTCCATCATTTCCACAGGCTTAATAACATTTTATGCAACATCTCTTTTGGTTTGTTTTTTCTCGCAATGTGTGGAAAAATCTATCATGCCTTATTGTACTGTCACAATACTGCAGGTAATATCTGAAACCCAGAGTTTATGCTGAATATTAGATAATTAGGTAAGTATAGCAAAGATTACAGAAGGAATTCATGGTTGTATTAAAAATTTTGCACACATGGTAATAAGAATTAGAATCTTATAATTTTGTAATATGCTGGCCTTGTAGTCATAACTGTTCATTTTGTGGATACGAATCTCAGAAAAGAGAGGTTATTATTTATTCAGAGCTAATATTTAGCATCTACAAATGATGCAGTTTTCAATACAGTATTTCAACTGATTCTCTAGGAGAACACTCACAACCTGTGCAGTGAATCCATCTACAATAGACATTATAAAGCAATTATCTGCAGTGATTTTCTAGCAGAATGTGCTGAATGCAATCAGAGATTAAAACAAAAAATATGGTCAGATCATGTTCTAAAATTTAACCATGTAAAATACATATATAGGTTTTAGACTTTACTGATCCTCTTCTGTGGCAGTTGAAAAAGCCAAAACATATATAAAAGTAAGAATAGATGCTGACTCCACAGGGCCAGATTTTCCTTGCTAAGTAAAAGCTTAATTTAATTTCTAATAGATTGGTTCAGTTGGAAAAGACCTACAACGATCGTCTAGTCCAACGGTATAATCACTTCTATATCTATTATGGAAATACGTGAAACACCCCAAAAGATGGAAACACCAGGTAACATCAACAGAATGCTTTAAACTGAAAAAAGAAATCCCTGCCACCTTGAATTTCATGAAAAGAAACACAGATTAGACTTCTTGAAAAATCAGTCTTGCCTGAAAATGAAAATTTTAGGATCATTTTTATCCTCCAAAATGTCTTGCAGGCCACCACACACATTTCGCATGTATCCTAGGAAGAAAATTCAAGTGAAGTTGTTTAGCTGGTCACTGGGTGCCAGCAGGCCGCTTGGTCCTACAGCCCATGCAGCTCCCAGACCATGGCTGGAGAAAGGCAACACTGTCACACCTTCAGCAGCCAGACAAGAAGCAATATCCAGCATCTGACTGACATTTGACTCCTTGGTTACTGCTGGTATTGGTTTATGTGATTGCAACATTTGGGGGGTTTTAATTAATTAATCTGTGAATAAAAAAAAGAAAAAAAAGAAAGCTCAGTTCCTCTGTCTGTTTGCCCAAGCTATGAGTCATAGCAAGGTATTAATTATTTAAAGCAAAACTCTTTGCTGTTATTGCAAATATCTCTCCGATTTTTTCCCACATCTTTATTTTTTGACAAATTAATAAAAATAGACTGCTGATTATTTAAAATATGAGCACGGAAGTGCTGCTGCTTTGGTGAGTCAGCTACATAAAGAAGCTAATACCATTTTGGCTAGAAAATGAAGAGGTAAGATTAGAGACCAAAATAGTATCTTTAATCTCATTTTTCACTGCAAGAGTATATGTATTTGAAGTCTTAGATATGATCTTTTTCTTTAATTACACATTGCTCTAAAACACTTTAAAAGCTGAAAAGGGCATATGACTCTCATAAATATGCAGAATTGCAAGCAAATGAAAGTTTAAAATTGCCAAGATTTGAAAGCTTTTTTCATGGATTGGCAGAACAATGCAAAGGATAAGTAGACTTTATAAAAGTTAAAGATCACTTAGATTTGTCTTCCCTTTGAATGCCTATCCTGGAAAAGGTTCAGCAATAATCTCTGATCTATAGACATATTTCTGGAAGATGGGAACCAGCAGAAGGTCTAAAACAGCAGAGAAGAAGAAATGTTAATAAAATATGAACATGACAGTGAAAAATAAAAGCAGTTAATAACATTTTGTTTCCTAAAATACCCATGGATAGTATTAACATTTAAGTATCAAGTTTTTTTCTGTATTAGTATATGTCCAAGCCTATAAATACAATGGACTATGTTTTTATATTTAAATTTTTATTCCACTATAATCTATAAAGAAAACACTGTTAGAAGTTACAAGCATTTAGACTCAAATCAAGTGTATCTTTTTTTTTTTTTTGACTAAAACTGGGCAATCAGCTTTAGGAAAAGTAGTCTGGATTCTGCATAACCCATCCAAAATGTTCTGCTTTACCACAGCAAACCTCAAGAATTCCCATTTGAGTAGGTAAACCTTCAGTACAGAATGTGAGGCAGATCAGTGGACTGCAAAATAGGTACAGAGTAATATATGAAGAGATACTTAGGTAATGATTAAATTTCCTGGGCCTGATTTAGAGCACCTTAACTCTATCTCTTGGATTTGCAGAATATCTTAACAGATTTCCAACTTTATTTTCCCAGAGTTCAAGCTTCTCAACTTAATATCCTGATATAATAAACACATCTATAGTAGTGTCTCAGCTGCAAATATAATCTAAGCATGAAAAATTGTATTACTGAATGGCATATAACTCTGAGTGGTGCAAACTGCCTCTAAAACTTTATTACTAGGGCAATTTAAAGTCAAAACTACTGATTGAATGTTTCAGGCTTTTATGACCGTTCAACGTTTCTTTAATGACCTCTAATGTGGTTCAAAGTGAGCATCTTTAAACCCTGGCCTAGACCACTCTACATCAGCTGCAAGGAACATTTCCTGCCAAGGTGGTTTATGAATTTGGTGACTGTTACAATAACATACATCTTAGCAGTAGCCAGTAGTAATGTGAAAAAAATAACCGAGATTCACCTTTAATGCACGAACATGATGGACAATTTTCCATGGCTATGCCAGACCAAAAACAGTGGTCCAAATTAATTCGAGTGAAAAAGCGCAGGTTTTAACTAAGCCTGCTTTAGCAATGGTTAACTATATCTACACATTGACAGGGCTACCCCAGCTTTATATTACCTTCTTTTCCCCTGATGCAGCTATTGAGCCAGTGTAACCACTTACTTGACAGCAAAGGTGAGTCTCAGAACCAGGAATTCTCTCTTTCTCCATGGTCCATGATGGCGCCAGATTACCTTCTACTGCAGCCCCAGCACCTGTATGCAAAGCCTAGATTCTGAGAACAGACCAAATGTCTTCATTTTTTCATAGCTCTCTATTCACTGTACGCTTAACTGCAATAGTTTAACATATCATTTCATACCCTAAGGACAACCAAAAACTACATTTTTAATAGGCTTTGTCTTCAAATAGGGGTGTTTCTCGACATTAGTTACACCTCTTCTTGCAGTCCTTATACCTGGACAATCAGTTTCCCACATTCATACTGGATTTAAGGTAGATATCTGCAAATTCTTCTAAGGGCAAGAAATCAGACACCATTAAAATGATTCTTTCCAACCCTAGTGGCTGGCTCTGATGATGAAAGGAGCCTCTGTCATGTAAAAATGGTGCAGAAAGGATGTTAAAAGACAAGTTTATTCGCACTCTTGTATTCTCTTCCTTTATATGGGAATAACCCTGTTAATTTTCAATGGTGATACTAAGATTAAATTTATTTAGGTGGATGACCAGGAGAATTTAATTAGAAGTCACATTACAATAAAGCAAAACAATAGTTAGTTTGGACTGGAGTTATGATTGCAATTAATCTCCAATGTCTCTGCTCTCTAATAAGCACTGCATCCTACAGCTGCTCAAAACATAATACCTTTGCAATTGAAGTGCATTTTTTAAAAAGCACAAACTCCTGTAAGGGTAGTTCAAAACTTCATTTTGCATAATATTTTTACATATTTCTTAAGAAGAAGGTAAAGCAAATTTTACGTTCTGCACAATTCTTAAGGACTTTGTTCTAGATGCAGTTAGTTCTAGGTCCAGTGTGTAGATTAGTAAAACTAGGCAAGATCAATTCTACTATTGAAGCTGTCACTGAACCTGGCAAGGGATGCAAAGTGTTACAGGAAGGGCTTCTACAGATATGTTAATCAGAAAAGGAAGGTGAAAGATAACATGCTACCTGATAAACAATGCTGTTAAATTCATAAAAATAGAAGAAGACTGAGGTACTCAATAATTTTTTTTGCCTCAGTCTTCAATGGCACTCTCTCTTCCCATACCTCATGAATGAATGGACAGCAGGATGGGGACTGGAGGAGCAAAGTCCCTCTTACTGTAAGTAAAGATTATGACTGTCAGGTTCATGACTATCTGAGGAACTTGAGCATACATGACTCTATGCGACCCAATGAAATACATCCCAGAGTCCGCAAGGAATTGGATGATGTAGTTCCCAAGACACTCTCCATGGTATTAGAAAATTCATGGCAGTCAGGAGAACTCCCAGGTGACCGGATAAGGGGAAACATTGTACCCATCTTTAAAAAAGGAAGAAAGGAGGATACTGTGAACTACCAACCCGTCAGCCTCACCTCTGTGTCAGGGAAGATGATGAAACAGATCCTCCTAGAAGCTGTGCTAAGGGACATGGAGGACAGGGAGGTGACAGCAGCAGCGAGGAAAAGTCTTGTTTGACCAACCCAGTGGCCTTCTGTGATTGGGTGACTCCATCGGTGGACAAGGAAAGGGTTACAGATGTCATTTGTCTGGACCCTGTAAAGTCTTTGACACAGTGCCCCACAACATCCTTCTCTCCAAATTGGAGAGAGATGGATTCAGTGGGTGGGGCGTTAGCTGAAGAAGAAAGTGGTTGGATGGTCACATCCAGAGGGCAGTGGTCAATGACTCAGGCTGGACATCAGTGACAAGTGGTGTCCCTTGGGGCTCTGTACTGGGACCAGAGTTATTTAATGTCTTCATCAATGACATAGACAAATGGAACGAGTGCACCCTCGGCAGATTTGCAGATGGCCCTAAGCTGAGTGGTAGAGTTGACATTCCTGAAGGATGGGATGCCATCCATAGGGACCTGGACAAGCTGGAGAAGTGGTCCATGGAACCTCATGAGGTCTAACAACACCAAATGCAAGGTGCTGTGCCTTGGTCAGGGCAAACCCCGGTAACAATCCAGGCTGGGGATGAACAGATTGAGAGCACCCAGGAGAGAAGGACTCGGG
This sequence comes from Callaeas wilsoni, assembly GCA_013398955.1. Lineage (NCBI taxonomy): Eukaryota > Metazoa > Chordata > Aves > Passeriformes > Callaeidae > Callaeas > Callaeas wilsoni. Next base: position 194,342 of record VWPU01002068.1, on the reverse strand, counting down.
GATTCTGGAGGATGAGAGGCTGGACATGACCCAGCCATGGGCACTCCCAGCCCAGAGAGCCAAATGTGTCCTGGGCTGCATCCAAAGCAGCGCGGCCGGCAGGGCCAGGGAGGGGATTCTGCCCCCCTGCCCTGCCCTAGTGAGACCCCACCTGCAGTGCTGTGTCCAGCTCTGGGGTCCCAGCACAGGAAGGACCTGGACCTGTTAGAGTGGGTCCAGATGAGGGCCAGAAAAATAATCAGAGGAATGGAACATCTCTCCTATGAGGAACAAATTGGGATTGTTCAGCCTGGAAAAGAAAAGGCTTTGAGGTAACCTAATTGTGGCCTTCCAGAAACTGAAGGGAACCTACAGTAAAGATAGAAAGAGACTATTTACAAGATCATGTAGTGACAGAACAACAGGGAATCAGTTTAAACTGAAAGAGAGTCGGTTTAGATTAGGTATTAGAAAAAAATTTTTACTGTGAGGTTGCTGAGGCACTGGAACAGGTTGCCCAGAGAAGCTGTGGATGCCCCATCCCTGGAAGTGTTCAAGGCCAGGTTGGATTAGGCTCTGAGTGACCTGATCTGGTGAAAGGTGTCCCTGCCCATGGCAGGACGGTTGGAAGGAGATGATCTTTAAGGTCTTTTCCAACCCAAGACATTCTTTGATGCTACATTTTTGTTTTCCTGGACACAGCAGAAGTCTCGTATGAGTCCTGAAAAACACTTTGCTGATTATCTCTTCTGATATGCCTTCCACAGCTTTTGCAACACAAGCGGGCAATTTAGCTTTAGTTTACAATGTGAGAGCAAAGAAATATTTCAGAATTACAACACTAGCTATAAACTGAAATTATCAGCTTTAAACAATATATACAACAACAATTATATAGTGGCTTTAATCCAGTAATAATTACTGATATCACAAGAGGAAAATGTCGGCATTAAAAATGGCATTACTTTACTTCACAGGACTTGCAATTTTAGCAAGATTGCGTAAGGTAACAAACACTCCACAGGCTGACCCTTAGCAACAGAGATGTGCTTATGTTCTTGAAGAGATACAGATTTTCGTTTTCAGAAAAAAAAAAAGAATCTCATCAGACAATCCTCAGAAAAAGAAGAACACTGAACTGGGCACAAAATGAATCAGCACTCTCCGATATTAAAATATCAATTAACAAATATCAAGATGTCAGTAAATCCATTTCTATGTTAAGAATAGATTTAGCCGAGCTCGCTCAAACCTGTCCTTCCTGAGAGAGAGATGGGACTCTGGTAATTAGTTTTTAAATAAAGCTTTATTTTTATTCACTGCATGTCAGTAAGAATTCAAGTTAAGCCTCACACAATTAAAGCAATATAACACTGCGCAAGTTATTGAATTTGTGCAGGGATACTTAATAGCATGTATATTATAGTGTAGAAAGGATGTAATGTATCATATCATTCCAAAGTACAGGAAAATTTTAAAGGGCATTATTTCTGCAGATAGAAAGTATAACTATTTTTTTAACAATGGAAAAAAAAATCCCTCTGTGTGTATATGTGTTATAAAGTATATTTCTATGCATATGTAACTGTAATATTTTTGTGCAAAATTTCTCATAAACTAGATCCAGACTCAGAATTCTGTTCTAGGAAATCTCAGTGGATTCCTCTGAATAGTCCTGGTCTTCTCTGTACATATGAAATTCTGCAGCATGGAAACCTTCCCTCCTCTCTATAAAAAAGTAGGATCTGAAGCATTTATCTCAAGTTTAAAGACAAGATTCATGAATATGATCCTGAAGTGTTGTGGTTTGACACTGGCCCAACGCCAGGCACCCACGAGAGTTGCTTGCTCACCCTCCCCTGCCACAGCTGGGCAGAGGAGGAAGGAAAAAAAAGGTTAACGAAGGCTTCATGAGTAAGATAAGGACCAGGAGAAACACTTCAAGGGCAAAACAGACTCAACTTAAGGTTGAAGGGTGAAATTTATTACTACCAGAATCAGAGGAGGAGAATGAGAAGTAAAATAAGCCCTTAAAACACCTTTTCCCCCCCAGACCCTCCCTCCTTCCCACTGACAGCGCAGAGAGACAGGGCATGGGGGTTTTGGTCAGTCCATCACCAAGATTTTCTTCCGCTGCTCTGAGAGAGGAGCCCTTCCCCTGTGAGACCGTGGGGTCCCTCTCCGTGAACTTCTCCCGGGCCACTCTCATGAGCAGCAGCCAAACCGCACCTGCTGCAACGTGAACTCCCCCCAGGGGCACGCAGTCCTCCCAAAACTGCTGCAGCCTGGGTCTCTCTTTCCACGGGGTGCAGTCCTCCGAGGACAGGCTGCTCCAGCCTGGAGCAGGGGCCCCTCTTTCCTCCGGGTCTCCCACTGGATCACAGCCTCCTCCAGGCATCCACCCGCTCCGACATGGGCACCTCCCCCACGGGCTGCGGGTGGATCTCTGCATTCCCCGTGGATCCCCATGGGCTGCAGGGGCACAGCTGCTTCTCCATGGCCTTCACCACGGCCTGCAGAGGAATCTCAGCTCCGGCGCCTGGAGCACCTCCTCCCCCTCCTTCTCCTCTGACCTTGGTGTCGCCGTGTTGTTTTCCCTCACATGTTCTCACCTCCTCCTCTTCTCTGACCAGAAGCAAGAACCTGTACTTTGCTTTGATTTCCCCTTCTTAAATATGTCATCAGAGAGGCGTTACCAGCCTCTCTCATTGGCCCAGGTTTGGCCAGCAGCATGTCCACCTTCAGAGCCATCAGCCATTGGCTCAGCCGGACATGGTGGGAAGCTTCCAGCAGCTTCTCACAGGAGCCACCTTTGTGGCCCCCCTGTTACCAAAAACCAGGCCATGCCAAACCAATACATGAAGTTTATTCAGGGAGGAGAGAGTGAGTAGATCAGTTAGAAAGGATTTATGAAACTAATAATGTTCAGCTCCTCAGTTTAAATTGTATTGTGCTATGGACTAACACAAAATTTCTGATACATACTGAAATAAATTTCATAGATTAGAAGAAATTATGAGGCTGCTGCTGTGATGCAGAATTAAAAAATAAAAATAATAACTCAAGAAACAGTGTATAAAGATTTGACTAGAAAGTAAAATTGTAGGCAATAAAGATGTAGGAGTAGTAAACACGGCCTTATTTTCACTCTGCTATTCTCCACGCAATGAAGAACAGTACAAGGGCAAGTGCTGAAGGGCTGCAGAGTACTGAGGTAGGAATAGTTAAGTATCATCCTGTGGTCACATCAATCACAACAAAATTCCACAGATCAAGGAGAGCTATGCAGAAGATGTGGTATATTTACTCTTCAAGCCTAAACTAAATCAGTTTCCTGAATTGTAAGTGAAAATTTGAAATGATAGATTTTTGAAGTGCTCAACTTGACCTGACAAGAACATACAGATGTAGAAAAGTTTGAGAGATGTGTTGTGCCACTGGAGGTGCTCAGGGTGTGATAGGCTTTTGTTCATGAGACAGTATATATGCTTATCCATAGAGATCTCCTGTACTAACATTAATATCCCTCTACCTCTTGGTACACTGGCTGGGGCCAAATCGTCACCTTGTGTTCCTCTCCACTGCAGACTGGAGGAGACAGTTTCTGCCTTCCTCGTGGAAGGGACAGCGGAAGAGCTGAGACTGTTTTATAGGTGGTCTGTCCCACAGAGCCTCCAGATCAAGCTGCAGGGAGAACAGTAGGTTTCCTTCTAAATGTTCTCTTAGGAATCTCAGTATTGAGACTACAACGTTTCTGTACAAAGCAAAGTTTCTGTACAATGGCAGAGGTGGGAACAGCACTGACCTACATGAGCCATGGGAAGGAGTAACACCGTCACAGGAATGGATCCCAAGCTGACCAAGAAGTTCACACATACAGAAACTGACTTTTAGTTGAAAGAGAGTAACTCTACGCCAAGCTGGATGTAAGGCTCACGTGTTCTGCAATTTATACCTCCTCCAGCTGTTGATGAGAACAGGCCCTCTCTAGGCAAAGTTTTTGGTGTTGGCTGTATGCACACTGCTTGAAAAACAAGTATGTTTTTCCTGAAGTTCTTGCAGTTATTTTTAAAATTTAAAATGTGGACATGTTGCTTTGTCTGTTCTAGCTTATGAGAGAATGAGAATGCCAGAAAGCTACTGCCTCATTGTACTTTTGACTGAAAATGTAGGAAACAAAAAAATGTCATCATTCAAAAAGCATATCTAAAAAGCATGGTGACCACAATCAGTCAGTAATATATGTCAATTAACTTTTGTTTAAAATTTAATATGCCTACTAGTTTTATAATCTCTGTTCATTTTCATAAATATACATTTTTCTGCCTATATCACATTTAAGATATTTTTTCTGAAGCTCTTGCAGTAATTTTAACAATTTTCTGTGCATTTTAATGGGACTCCAACATCAACCCAAATGTAAGCAGACAAATATTGATAAATAAATTAATAAATAAACCCCTAATAATCTGAAAAATAAATATTCAATTTATAACTTTAAACACAATTAAATTGTGAATTTAAAAATTTTAATAATTATTTGCTGAATTAAATCTATAATGATTCTGTATAACCTTATGCTTACCAAAAATTACTATATTATAAAGTATATTATGAAGTTATTATAAAGTATAAAATTTTTCTGTATAAAATTAGGGTTACCAAAAATTACTGTGGTTATTATAAAGGCACTATTTAACTTGAAATCAATACATCTTTATAGCTATCAATCAAGTTTTAAAGCAAACACTTAAACAACAAAATGCAAAGCAAGACTGAAATTGATGTTGCTGATGTAAATCAGTCAAAGACTAACAAAATCCTTTTGGCAGCGTTACACAGCAATCACTTGTGTAACTCCCTCTGAGTCTTTCTGCAAGATGAAGCATTTGGTGCTGATTTTAGTGCTCAGTCATCTCTCCAGAAGGCACTTAGGAGCAGCAATTGGCTTTGCAGTTATTTCCATCACTGTCTTTCAAAGTGATCTTAATGGACCATGTGTTCTCAGTAAAGGGCTTATTTCTCTTCTGAATTCCTCTGCATACTGAGGAAGGATTATCCTGTCACATCACTGGGAATTATAACAGAGTCTCATAAGCAATCAAAACCCAGGTGTCTCCAACATTTTCTTCCACACCCAGTAGACAAGGCCATATCTGCCAGATTACACTAAAGGGACTTGCAGTGGAGCAGCATTGCTCATGGAGTCCCTTAGTCCTGGGTACAGAGCAGTTCCACAGTTAGAGCTCTGCTACCTGCCAAATGTCACCCTGAAGGACATATTTGGCCAGTTCCGTGACAGCTATCCCCACTTGAATATGAGAAGTAGCATGTTCCTCACCAAATACAAATTTATTTTTTCTTGGCACAAAATATATTGATTTTTCATATAGTTTTCTGCAGCCTTTCTTACTTGTCTTGGCCTTAGATGTGGTTGGCATCTTCCCTCTTCTCCAAAACTTCCCAACAAGAAACAAGAACCTACCCTAATCAAAACAAGCCCTGTAGGAATCCAGCTATAGAGATCATGTCTGCAAAATGTCATATCATTTCTGGTGGCTGCAGAGCTTCTCAATAAGACAGTGTAAGTGGGTAGAGGAAACCTTAATTACTGTCTTGTTTTCTAACAACTTCAACTTATCAGCAACTTAACTCTTTTCCAGAGTTTAGAGAGCAAATGCATATATGTAATCATCATTTATGTATATTCAGTTGATAATTTTCTGATATATTATGATTTTGAATTTTGAAAACCTTAATGACAGCTGTAGCTTGTATAACATGCCCGAATTAAGAAAATCCGTTTTTATAAATATATATGTACTTTGCATAAATTACACTCCCCAAGAGTGGGAATACTGGTCTAATGCAAAGATATATCACAAGGGAGTTATTTGCATGTTTAATTATGCCTTCTTTTTTTTTTTTTAAGACCAAGGCTTTTCTTAAGAAATCTGCCTAAAATGTTACATTATTTTTAATGTGATAAAAATTTGATTACAAAACTCACACGAAATCTGTATCACTAGATGTGTTCCTCTTGGAGTCGGTGTCTTGATCTAAGTCTTTCAGAGACCCTGGGGACCAGATCCTTACAGGTTGCTCCACTCAGCTCAGTGACACGTGAACTCCTGCCCTACTAATGCCAAAGAGCAGTTTCCATGCCAGGGAGGATCCAGTCCCTGCCATGCAATGAGAAGAGGGAAGCAGGACCTGCAGTGAACCTCCCTGTGCGGAGTTGCACAAGCAAATTCCAAAGGAAATCTTGAGAAAAGCACTTAGGCACGGGCAGGGTGCACTGGATTTCAGGGAAGGAAGATACAACTACAGACAGATTCCAGAGCATGGACATGGCCTGGGTTTGGATGCTTGCCTGCCAGGCATCTCAGCACAGTGCATCCTCTGGAGCAGTCAGAACCTGGAGCCATGCAGGAATAGCCAAATCACTCCCCTGGCAGTAGCTTTGCAGCCCTTGATAGTGTCTGAGAGACAGAAAAACGCTTGGCTCTTTCATGAAAGAATGAAAGACAACTCCTTTTGGGCTTGAAAAAACCTTTGCTTTTTTGATTTTGAATTAAATATTTTTTTTACATGTTTCAGGCTTTATAATCAAAAGGGTTTATTTTTTCTCCTTGTTTCCCCTTTTCTTTTTTTTTTTTACACAAATCTGAAAACATTTGCAGTATTCCACCACTTCTAACTTGGTACATAAAATGTTTGGAACCAATTGCCCAGCCCAAGCTGTAAGAGGTCAGGGAAGAAAAATTCTTCAGCAATGGCAGGGATATTAACAGCAAGAGCCTAGAAAAAAGTTTGAAAAAAAATAAAAATCTTGATGTTATAATCCTTTGTGAGGATATGTGCAGATAGCAAAATGCAGGTAAGGCTGCAGTGGTGCCTGGCCTCGGTTAGCACAGGCACTGATGGCAGTGAAGATGCTTGCACAGACTTTGGCTTCTAATGGCAGACATTCCTACCTTCTGTGTGTTTGCTCTCCTGTCACATGTGTTGCATGGCTTTATTAGCTATTACTTGCCCTAAAATGCTGTTTCTTCAGGGATATTCTTTACCCAAACTACGCACAAGCTAGCTATTATGATGCAGATAGTTTTATGTGCCATTGACCCATCTATCCTGCCTCACTACTGGAATCACTTACCTGACTTACTTCTCCTGTCTCCCAAGGGTATTTTGACAATTAATTACTTCGAATGTGCAAACATTTTCACCCTCATTTTTTTTATCATTTGTGATGGAATTGCATATATATCTGAGAGTGGTGCAGTGCATGCAAAACCCATCAATACCTTGATTTCTGTGAATTACTCAATAACATGCTTGCCTACAGCTATCAAGACCATAATTTTCTGAAGCTGAAGGATTGCTGTTGCAAAGCTGAAATAGGAATTTGAAAAACATTCACTTAAGTTGTCACAGCGTTTAGACAGCCATTGACCAGGCTGTTCACCACATGTATTTTAACAGGAGTGTTCTTCAGCAAGCAAACTCAACTCCCTTTGAGTAACAGGAAACTATGCACTCTCATGTTGCAGCACCAGTAAGCTCACTTTGCACCCCCTTACAAAAGTATAAGATCCAAATCCAATAGCACTTACCTCTTTGGAGCAGCATGTCGCATTTCATCAAGTCTTCTGATTCCTAAACCCTTCAAATGCCCTGATGGGCAAGGTGTTACATGCAGACCTCTTCTGCCAGCAGAGACAGTTGTCTGGAAGAACAAAATAGCATTTCTGAGCACCAGCTTCCAGAAGAGGCAAAACTAATGATATTTACACTTAGAGAACTACTCCAGCTCCCCTCTGTTGCTTGCAAATCACTTCCATAGAAAAGGATAATAGGGGAATATTGAAAAGGAATATAGAAAAGTTGAATATTTTAGCTGCTTAACATATATCATTATAATCAATCATTATTTAATATAGTTTTATATCATGTTGGCAGTCTGCAGCCTTTGTCAGGAACAGCTGTTCATTATACTAATCACTGTACCCCCAAAGCAGGGCTAGAGGGGCTGCCATTTGAATGAGGAGTGGAGCGCTGATGGGGAAAAGGAGGCTGTAGTGGAAAAGGGTGGTACTATCAATGTCAGAGAAGTTACCACAGTCCGTTTGGTACCTGATATTGGAAAAAGTGAATTATATGGAATATGCAGCCATATGCAAACATGATCTGTGTTGCAAACTGCACATCCCAGCTCAGTTCTCCTGGAATACTTCTGCAGCTGCCTTTTACTGGAAGCCAGTGAAGTCAGAGTTTAAAAAAGGCATTACAGTTGCTGTTGTTCTTTCTTATTTGTTTAGTTATTTTTTCATCTGTTTTGAGGAAATACCAGAATGCTTTTATGTTGGACAATGATATATATTTCTTCATAGAAAATAAAAACATTTTTGGTATTGTCTACATAGTGTTTCGCTTCAAAGCCCAGCTTCAAGATTCCCAGTTGTTTCAGCTTGTGTAGCAACCTTTCTCATTTCCCTTAGCATGCTGCTGTTTTCCCTTGTCAGGGAAATGCTTTGAAAGTAAGCAAAAATAAACAATTATTTTTTCTTCCCTCATTGAGTCATCTGTATGTACAGTGCCAAGTCACAGCCTTTTGTCAACCCTATTGATTATTAGTTCTTCATCATTTGCTGTCACTGAAGGCAAATATGATATTGCTGACTTCTTCTGGTACCAGCAATGTTTGATGCATTACATAACGGCACAAAAATCTCATTCTGGAGGACAGGTCCCCAGCCAAAAACACTAGGTGTTCTTCCCAGAGTTTATGGCACATACAAATAATTATAGACAGCTGGTGTTTCCAACTTTATCCAGCATCCCTCAAGAGCTTGTAATTTTGTAAAAGGTAAAATTACAAGTGCCAAGACAGTATCATTCATTTAGGCTTTGTCCAGCCACAAAGACTAATTTATGGTGATGCCTTGTGGAGGCTGACCTGGAACAGAGGTTAGACAGAGTGAAAGGATAAAGGGTAGGTATTTATTGAAAGGCCTTCACAGGGCACACCTTGGGCAGTGCAGGAGTGTCTCAGAGACTGCACCCAGGATGGACACAGTCACACGTTTTTGGACAGATATAAGTTTTGTCTATTTGCATATCAGAGGTCAATTGTCCAATTACAGCTTCAGGCAGTGGAGCCCCATTCTCTTAGTTTGCTCCCCCTTACCTCACTTTTGTTGACATTTCTTGGGTCCTGAGACAGTGAGGTGTCCTTGATTCTCAGGCCTAGAGAGGAATTGTTGTGTCTGACCAAAATGGGAAAAGCAGTTGCTAACACTCTATATGGAGCTCAGAGTTATACACTGAAGAATTGCAGGATTACAGATATATGAAAATATAAAAGCTAAAATCCTAAGGCATCAATGGAATATAGGTGAGCTACTAATCCAGTGCAAGGAATATTTGTTGGAAATACTCTGTGGCATCCACATGCCTATCAAAGACACACCTCCTTGATAATGGGGCCACAGAAACAGAGTTCTTATGATTCTGATAACTAGAAAAAGAAGTAGAATTTCAGTATTCTGCATTTCTGACAATACGGAACTAAAAAGAATAACTCCAAAGTGCTAGTGTGTGTTCTTAGTGCCATGAATATTATGATAATTGTATTAACCCAAAAATTCACTTTACCCAGCCCATAATTTTCTGTGCAGTTTTGCATTTTATAGAGAGTGATATAAAACAGAGATTGATATTAACTGCAGGGAAATCTCATGCCTTTCATTGCCACACTTCAATGATGTCAGAACAGAAAGGGAGACTAGCATTGTGACAGGGAACCTAAACATGCTTGGTACCTGGTTCACAAATCTGAGGCCTATTTTGCTCACTTTGTCAAATTATTTCAGATCTAGCACCTTGCTTCTTTTCATAATGTCCTATAAAATTCTAATCAATTTAAAAAATATATAAATTATTCCTCAACAATGAGGTAAGAACAACTTCAGGACGGTGAAAATCATTATTATGCTCTTCGAGCTTAGATACGTGGCCTATGGGAATCTTCTGGATCAAGAGTCACCATTTCAAGTACTGTACAAAAGCAGCTGCCTTGCCTCCAGAGTCACCTCCTGAAATCCCACAAGAAGAGGCACAATGGAGAAGGGGGCTCCCAGGAAGGAATCAAGGAGGAGAACAGGGGACCTTTGGTACAAGCCAGGTCAGACTTGGGTCCAAGGAGGGGCTTGGCTGATGAGCAAGTGAAGGGAGGGGTGACTGCCCACAGGCTGGTGAGGAGGATGGCAGAGATCATCAGACCCGGGGGGAAAAGGGCACCAGAGAGGACATGAGTGCTGCAGAGCACAGCCCGAAACTTAACCCAGCTAAAGGTTCAGACTTTATCCTCAGTTGTGGTACAGTGACTGCTGTAATGAAGTGCTAGGGATTTCAGACCATTTCCAGTGTAATTCTACATGACTGAATCCAAGGAGAGTTTGCCTGACTTTTAAAAACAAAATAGCAAATGAAAAGTATTCCCTCATTAAGAGAACAGTAATAAACCTGAATCCCCGCAGAACACCTTGGTTAGATAAACCAAGCAATAATCAAACATCTTAAACCACCCACCTCAGTGTGCACAGCTTTTAATTTAACCCATTGAGACTGACTGAATTTGTGCTTATGCCCTTGCCGAGAGACTGGAATCTGACTGCTGCAAGAAAAGCAATTAGTAAGATGACATAAAACCCAGCCTTTCATTTCCTGGAGAGTAATGTAGACTAATGCAGACTGGAAAAAAATCACAAGTGGAATAATTCTGTTGTCACTCATAGCAGAAGTAAAAAAGCAAAACAATAAAAAATGATAGTTAGAGAAAAATCAGAAGAAAATTCTGCACTTCCTCTCACACGCAAAATTGTAAGCCAACAGCAATAAAAATAATACTTAAAAACACTTCACTGCATCTTTCAGATGCCATCCCTATCTCCTCTTTATCAACAACTGGTCTGACACTGGAACACAGAATTTTCCATGAATCTATCTACAGACAGGCAGTTCTTTTGTTCTCAACTCTGCAATCCTCTGTGCTTGTTCATTTGCACTGAGGGAATCCTATAGTCTATTTTCCCATTCCTTCTTCAGTGAGTTAGTGTTTTTGTTTTGGAAAAGAGAACCTGTCAGAATCAGTACAAAATAGAGAGATGTTAGGTGACAAAATCATAAGACTCACAGGGTAAGGGAAAGCTAAAATATTTTAAAGTATGTTAAACACTCAGCAGGCCATTGGCAGCCACTTAAAAAACACCAAACAAACGAACAAACAAACAAAAAAGAAAACAAAACCCAAAAAAACCAACAGATTATTCTGTTGCTTAAAAGATGTTTTAAACTGTAACATAAATTGAATATAACTTCTTTTCACCTTATCCCTAGCAAACAAGTTTATGATCCCCAGGGTACATCAGTTATAAATAAACCAGCTTCAACTTCCTCACCAAAAACTGCAGAGATCATCACTTCTCAAGCAAAAGCCCTCTAGGTATTATCAATTAAGCAATAAAACTCAGAAAAGTAAGAAGATCACTGGGTCACAAAAGAAGTGGGGTTATTTTTGAAAAACTGAGATTTCTCAAGAATGTGTGACAGGAAGATTTTTTAGACTGAGAGGGAAGTAATGCCAGAAGAGCTAATCATTCAGCAGTGTAGGATAGCAGGTAAGCTGGCTCTTTCTGTAAGAAGAAAGCCTCCATTTACAGTCTGATGATGTGCCATAAAATGGTGTTCTTGTTTTTCAGCCAACCTTTCTCCTGAGAAAGGTACCAAGTTAGAAACATCATGTTAACTTTTCTGAGGCTACTGTTCCTTTGAGATCAAGATCAGAGTGCTGCTTGAAAATATTTCTGAAGATTAAAGTGAAATTAAAAAATTCTGAGAGTGGTCAGAGTGTCCTGAACAATTTGAATTATTTTATTGAAAGAGACCCTGAAAATATCATACCCTGTATGAACAGGACAAAAGGTGATTTCTTTCCTTCTATTTTAAAAATGGTATCAAAGGGATCTCAGAGAAGACAATTACAGAAAAATAGATGTTCAACTTTGGAAATGTTCCACTTATTTAATCTAAAAATTAATGTCTACTTAGATGTTTCTAGGTATATTTGAGCTAAAAATCACAGCAAAGAGCACAGTTCTAAGTATTTTCAATAGGCAGAAAGGAAGCAAAGATTATTTTTTTAATTTGATTTTTCATTTATAGCTTGCTTCAGAGATTCCACAAATAAATGTGTTCTGGCCATCCACGTTGATATTGAGAAGAGAAGCCCCTGCATGCCAGACCCTGTTACTGACTTTGCAACCCAGTATATCACAAGCTGCAATGGTTTTTTGCCTTAGCAGAAAATAAGAAATGAAGTCTTAGGTTTGGCTTGTTGGTTTCTCTCTACTCACAAATTGTGGGTGTGTTTTATCCAACTTCACCACTGATGCCGCACAACCTTGTCCTTGCTCTCATCACCTGTTGTGTCTACAAGGCTGAACACCTCTGGCACTGCTGCTGTGACCCAAGTGCTAGCAAAGCTCAGCATGACAGAACACGAAAAAAAAGTACCAAGAAAATAATGCAGTCTCCTCTGGAATAAAACAGGCAGGACCTGATCTCTTCTGCAGTGTCCAGCCCAGGGACTTGGTAGCTGCTCAGGGACACAGTGGTGGCAGAGCTGTTCAGTCCCAGGATGTGAAGCTGAGAAACCTTTTTTTTCACTCTAAGCAATGAAAAACAGTCCCCTACATACATTTTCTGTGGCATTTCCCATAGAGACAGCAGTCACAGGAGTTCCACTACCTGATTCTTCTTCTTTTTAGGTGTAAGTCTAAAAGCCAAGGGGGCAGGGGGCAGGGAGCTGAAGAGATAGGCAGAGCAGGTTTCCAAACCCTCCTGTATTTCATAGGAAAGTGTCTGCTGTTGCTGGTGTTCATGTGCTTTTTTTCATGTCCCTTTTCAACAGCTTTTCACCAAACTAGCTTGTCAGACCTCTGGTTTCTAACTTGTCTCAGATAAGTCACTTTTTGAAACAGGATGACAGAAAAGTAATAAAAATGCAGAGCCAGAAGGGACTTTAAGTCCTATCCTGTCCATCCTTCTGTAAGAGTAAATTGCAACCAAGCCACCTCAGAGAAAAGCTTTTTTTCTGTAATTTCTCTTCAAGTCTTGTTCTAATGCACTGTTTCTTGGTAGCAGGAATCTTTTTCTTAAGAATTCTTCTATTTCCCAGATAAGCTCAGTTTTGTCTTGTACTATCCCACCAGAATTAGTCATTCTTTTCTTCTATAATAAACTTTGATAAATCAGAAACAAAACAAGATCTTGTAGGTTTGTTCATTCAGCTTTTCTCTTGAGATAGCTTTTCTTACCACATGTTGTTTTTTCTCAAATTGTCTCTATTTGCCTGTATTTTTCTTTGAGTGCACTCCTCAAAGCTCAGGAAACTTTTTGAAGTAAGTCTTCTCTGTTTCCAAGATGATGTTAGGTGAAGTGCTCCATGCATATTTTCCTGCAGAGCTCCTGCCAAATAACTCCAGTTATTCCCAGTTCTATACCTGCAAAGTTAATTTTTTGTCTTTCAGTTCCACACATTGCACTTGTCCTCTCTGAATTTCATCTTCTTCATGTCATCTCTCCAGTTTGTGAATCTTATATGTCATCTAGCCCTGTTCCTTGTACTTCTTCAGAAAGACTCTCACTTTTGTGTCACCTTGCAAGTCACTCTCTGGACATAAACGAGGACAGATAACCTGTGGTGCCCATTTGAATTCTCCTGTAGACAGCTTTCTTCAAGTATTTTCCTTGTTGACTTGTGAAGTCGTTCATCCTAAGTTACCTTTTGCATCTATTTTCCAAGTCCCTGTGTTGTATGAGACAGTATGCAGAACCTTTCCAGTGCCCACTTCTGCCCATCTAGTACCATAACAATTGTGGGCAAGTATGTTATTCTTGAACAACCTGTGTTGGCTTCCATCTTTATTTTATTGGCACTGAAGTTCTCTTGAAATGACAAAAGAGTCATTTGGAACAAATATTATGCTGCATATTGAAAGCAAGTAGACTGACTGTCATCTTTCTGTTAAATGATAGTCTTTAACACTTCTTCATCCCTTGAACTTTACACAACCTCAAAGAGTTTTCTATTCATTTTTTCTCCAATTTTTCAAAAGAAAAGATTAGTATCCCAAGATCTGCCTTCCATGGAGAAAAATGGACTATCAAACTCCCAATAGATACATAGCAAAAAATTGCATTATGTTACTCCGTGATGTGACAGTTTGAAAGTGCTATTCGCAAACTATGAGTCAGATTTGAGTTTATGAATTCCATGCCTAAACCAGCAATACAATAACATACACATTATGTCTGCTGGAAAGAAGCTACAGAACAAACAAAAATCAGTTTCCAGAAAAGATCCTAATTTTGTGAATCACTACGAGCAATGTAGTTTTCAGAGGAAACATACAGAATTTGATGGAAGGAAATTTCCTCCAAGCAGAGTAAAAATCATTAGGAATTAGTAGTTTCATTAGAAAAAGGGGATTCAGAAAAATGGAGGAAGATGACTACCAAACAGGAAAACATTAGGGGAAAAAAAAGCAAAAACAAACCAGAGAAGAATTGGAAGAGGGTAGCATCCAAGGTATCTGTAGAGAATAGTACCCAGAGCTGCTCAACACCAGTGACACAGTCTGGGCTCTCCAAAGTCCAAGCTGTATAATTAACACATATTTTAAAAAATATTAGTGGCAACTAAATGTTCTGAACAAGGCAAAGATAGCAAGTTCATGGGGGTTTTTGTCATACAGAGCATTCAACTTTTTATCTCTTTTGAAAGAACACTAATACATCAGCCCCATTTCTTCCCATTTCCTAGAACAATGTCATGACATCTATCTAGCTCCTACAGCTTACTCTCTTCAGGCTCTCAGTTAAGGATGTACATAAAATCAAACCTTTTCTTGCGGCCTTCAGTTCTTTTTGTGGTTGACACAGAGATATGTATGATTTTGGATAAAGAGTCAGACATCATCCTCCTTACCGAATGCATAGTGAACACCTAAACTGTGGGTTAGCTGAATTACAGTAAACTGAAACATCAATTACTTATTTTTGAAAAAAATGGTTCAGAAAATTTCGGTGGTACTAGTTATCTGGTAACTAAAATTTTATATTTTCATTCTAAGAGATGGTGATGTACACCGTGTCACATTCAGTCTGCAGTTGCCTCACAATACTAGTCTCTCCAGTATTTTCAAGCTCATCAGAGGAGCACTTTTAGAGCAAGAAACACTTCAGCACTATTACAGAGTATTTGTACTAAAGTTGTTCCCAGACATTCGGGGACATGCATGAACCAAATCTGTTCTCTTCATGAAGACCTTGTTCCATGAGAGAAAGACAAGCAAGGTGGAAGAAAGGGATAAGGCAACAGAAGCAACTAATACAGGACTCCTCCTAGCTGAGCAAACACAGGAAATTCCATGGTTTTCTGAGGGTAGAATTAAGCAAAAGTAAATTAGTATGTTGGTATACAAAGAGCTGGAAGATGGCAGAACAGTCATTTGCACAAGGTAATGCAACATAGATGAAAGTATATTCCATAATGTGGGAAGAGGCAGGATAGACAAGGAAATCATACAACTATTTGCATGATGCGTATGCAGTTAACCCAGAGTCATGACTGCAGAATATTTATATACATGTATGTGTATGTGTGTGTGACTCTGTGTGTATTATATATGTATATATGTGTATATATTTGTACAGCAGCATTTCCTTTAAAGAGATGATTCTCCATTTTAAATACTTTACACACACAGCAGTAAGATACAGCATGTGCATTATTCTGAAAGTGAAGTCATATAAGATCTTCACTGTCCTTTCTTGGTTTGGAAGAGTGTCTTTACTAGTGACCATGCTGGACCTGTGGCACACTGAGAAGCTGGTGCCTCTTACTATGAAAATCCCCTACAGGCCTGTGCACTTTTTCAGTCTGCATGTTTATCTTCTAATGAAATTTCTAATCTGCACAGCACCATAGTAACTACTCAATGACAGTTTAAGAAGTGCAAATGGTACTAGCTGCAGGGGTCAACAGATTTTGCATTTGGGACCAAGTGCTTACTGAAATCTGCAAGAAAGAAGTTAAATAAGCAAATACAAGCTCTGACACTGCAGTGAACCTCAGCCCTGCTGAAAGGCTACAGGACAAATCCTGTGGTAAAGCCACACACAGAGATAGCAGACTTTTAACTTAGGAGGGAAGCTTTGAGAGGCACCTTTCACATCTTGTTCTACAAATCTTACTCCTCATCTCATCTTCCCTGATGAAAGCCTGCGGGTGCTCAGGCAGCAGAAGCAGGAACTAAGGCAGAGCCACCTCCTGCTGTTAAGCCAATCTCAAAAGAATTTTTCCCCTTCCTTTCGTCTCCAAAGCAATAGCTGAGCTTCAGCAGATCTTCCAGATAAGCAGGGATTTCCAAGGACCATAACCTGCAATAAGGCAGGCTGCATGGATTGTAACCGTGCTGTTCTAAAACTGTAAACCCTATAGATGGACCCACTGAGGGGCTCAGTGGGCAAGCCCTACTGTAGTCTACTGGAATCTACAGCAACTGAAAGCACAAGGAAAAACATCCTGCAAATCACGGGTCTGGAAAAGTGAATAAAGAACATGAGCAAGAGACAAGAACCTGAAGTGTTTCACCCTTTTCCTCCACAAGTTTGGAAAGTAGAGCATATACTAACATGAGCAGACAAGTTCCCATACACCTGCATAATTCTTGAAGAGTCTCACATAATTCCAGAGGAGGCTGAAGAGATCTGAGTGTTCTCTAGCTACCCAGATCACCCCTGGAAGATGACTGCATTCAGCACTCAGGTGAGTTCTCCCTTCTTTTCCCTAGGGATGCAGTCAGTCCTCAAGTTTGCAGTTTCTCAATAGGTTTTTATAAACAGCATAGAGAGGCATCACACCAAAGCACTTTTCTTTTTTCTTAGACACAGCTGTGCTAGATAAATGCTATTAAACACTTACCTGTGTGAATCTAGGAATAAATCCGCACAACTGGTTAGCCAAGAAAAAACAGTTCAGAATAGTGCATTACAAGACTACCCAGAACATTTTTCTTGCTTATCACACAGGAAGTTTCTCGTTCTCTAGAAAATTCAAGGACTAACACTTTGCCTGCCCTGCCAAAACAACTTGATCTGTTGAGGTGTATTTGTTACTTCCCAGAGCTTATAGCCGATATAAAGATAGGTTAAGAGTTTTGAATAGACACAGTAGAGGTGACAATGAATGACTGGATCAAACCACTAATTAAACTGTTTTGGGAAAAGTGACAACTTAAAAGGGAAAATGATAATTTTTCCGCAATTTAACATGCTATTGTGATGAAAATTGCATTCTACACAAGATGAGAGAAGTAATTTTCGAATAAAAACATCATTGAAATATCAAAGCTTTCAATATCTGAAATGCAATTTATTTTTTTCATCTGATAACAGAGCATATTTGATCTTGTTGTTTTGAATATGATTCTATCTCAGTTAAAAATATCCTTTTGTTGGAGATTTATACTGGAAAGATTAAGAGGATTTCAATCAGTTTTGTGGCAAATATTAAGACTTTCTTCTTTTCTTATCAATATTGTAATGCTCTGCCAAGGTCATATCTGCACACCTGAAGACACTGGGCTATCTGCAATGCTATCCATTATCTAACTTTAGATTTGAAAGAGAAAACCCAGCTGTTTATCTACTATTTAGGCATGGAAAACACTATTATAACCTACTGGACACCAGCAACACAGTGGAAAACATTAACTGATGGAACCGTGTTTTAGGCTAATGTTACTGTTTTGTTTCCACTAAAGATACGGTTTCCACCTGTCCATTCAGGAGGCTGCTGCACTTCAGGACATTGAGGTACCACTGCCCTGATCTACCTACTGTAAGCCTGAATTTCACCCACCTTGGAACACAGCCTTGACTAGATCCCTCCAAAAGAATTTCTTAAACCAGTTTATGATGTCCTGCTTCCCCATATGGATTTTTATGGGGTTGGTAGTGCCAGTGTCACCATACAAAGAATGCACTCTGCCATAACATAGCCTGCCAAGACCTATCGCCTGATATGGCCTTGCAAAGGACCCTTGTTGCTCCCCACAGCTGTGGCTGCTTTCTCTAGAGCAGCTTAGAGGGTGACACACCCTCCTGAAGGGCCAAGAAAGGCACTGTGACAGCCAGCTGCTTGCTGATGTGAGCTACTGGAATCTCCCAGAGGAAGAGAGATTGGTATGAAAGCTAGGCACAGGCAATGAGTATGTGGATCTCTCCTATGGCAATGCAACTGTAGCAGTCAAATATTCAACAAGAAAAATCCTTTTCTGTCATGAAATATCTCACAAACCTATATCTTTCATGGAATTTTAACGAAAACTGGTTTTTGCAATTCCCTTCTAGCCTTAATCTTGAGGACTCATAGAATCGTCATTACTGGAAGATATCTACAAGATCACAAGTTAAGTCATCCACCCAGCTCCACCACTGCAACCCCTAAACCACTAAACAGTCACCCAGCACTGGATCCAGATACCTCTTGAACACCTCCAGGGACAGTGACTGCACCCTCCCCCTGGGAAACCTATTCCGATGCCTGACCACCCTAACAGTAAAAAAATGTTTTCTAATATCTGATGTGAATCTCCCGTCTCATCTTAAGGCCATTTCCTCTAGACCTCTCACTGTAGGTAGTGTAGGAGAGACCAGCCCCCACCTGGCTACACCCTCCTTTCAGGGAGCTGTAGAGAGCGATGAGGTCCCCCCTGAACCTCCTTTTCTCCAGGATAAACAGCTCCAGTTCTCTCAGCTGTTCTTTACAAGACATGTTTTGTAGACCCTTCACATGCCTTATTACCCTTTGCCAGACACTCTCCAGGAACTCAGTAACTTTCCTGTCATGGGGTACTCAGAACGGGGCAGGAACCGAGGCGCAGCCTCAGCAGTGCCAAGCACAGTGCCAAGATTATCACTTCCCTAGTCCTGCTGGCCACACTGCAGACCAAGATGCCATTGTCTGGGCACACCCTGGCTCGTGTTCAGCCACTGTCAGCCACCACCCCCAAGTCCCTTTCTGCCAAACAGCTCTCTAGCCACTCCTCCCCCAGCCTGTGGAGCTGCCTGGGGTTGCTGTGACTCAAGCGCAGGACCCTGCACTGGGCCTTGTTGAACCTCCTGCAGTCGTGACCTCAGCCCACGGGTGGAGTCTGCCCAGGTCTCTCTGCAGAGCCTTCCTACCCTTGAGCAGAACAACACTCCCACCCACATCAGTCTCGTCTGCCAATTTACTGAGGGTGCACTCAATTCCCACGTCCAAATCATCAGTAAAGTTGTAAAACAGGAGTGGCCCCAAAACTGAGCTTCCAGCTCCTCCTGTTTGTTGCTCTTACTGCATGCATTGGTGTAGAAGCATTTATTATGCATTCCTTTTCTGAAATTATATTTCTCTCTTCCCTCTGGAAATCCCTACCCACATCTGGAATTGCTCATCCCACAAGCCCTCTGCTTGCTCTCTGACAGGTTTAGAAAAATTTAGCAAAAGAGTGTCTTGCAATGTGACACTGCCTAAAAGTCTTGTAAACATGATTAGTATTTATGAGATTATTTTCCCTCTGTAAATTACAATATATTCCATATATATATATTACATATGAATCATAAATCAACTTCTGTTTATCTGTATTGTCACCTACTAAAGCAGAACATTAAAGACCATTTCCACATAAATAGAAAATTATAGGGCAAAAAACCCCTATGCCATTTCAAAGTAAATGAACTCAAGCGGGATCCGTGTGCCAATTTCATAAAACCTTTTAACGGTTGGACACATTGCAGGAGATGCAGTAAAACAGCAAATGCCAAACACACTCTTAGGTGACTTCCTAGATGCTGGAACGACGTGTTTGAAGCCCTTCCTTTGACAGGTGGGGAAGAACAAAGCTAGAACAAAGAATATGTGTGTCTTCCTCATCAGTAGGATGGTCTGTCCATGGGGACATGCCAGTTCAGAACTCCAGCTGCTTGGGAAGGCAGACAGGGCTCTCATCCTTGGGCACCGGTGAGCATAATGCACAGAACAAAAGCCATCAGGCCTTTTTGATCATTCTTGCTATACTTGCACAGATACCTCTCAGAAAAATGACATTGTCAAATAGTCTGGCAGCTTCGCTTGTACATCAGCAGGGCAGAGAGCAGTTCCCCTAACACTAGACAGTTCTCTCCTTGATATTATTCATGATGGCACCTTCTCTAGCCTCCATCCCTTGTTTCCCTGCAGTGATCTCTTTTTGTTCCATTTGTTTAAGAGCTCTTGGGACCTTGTGTCTTTGGGCAGTACATGGCAGGACTGCCTCATCTCTGGGACAGTGCTGCCAGCCTCAGAGGAGTTGTCTGCTGGCAGTGAGACGGGCCTGTGCCTACAAATTCTAAGGGTAGCTGTCATGGTCTGCATGCAGACAGCCCTTGATCCACATCACAGTCTGAGAGTCGTCAGTGAACCTGCAGAGAAATGACCGAAAATTCACCTGGAGGACAAGGAGACAGCAGCTCCCACAAGCTGTTCTCTGAACTTCAGTTAATAGTTCCTTGGCTATTGACTTCAGTGATATTTCATCTCTCCTTTATCTTTCTCCTTAAGGCCTCACCTGTCAAGGTCCTGCTGTAAACTGCTCTATAGTCATCCTGCACCTGGCTTGCACAGAGGGAGCCCATATGCCTTGGGCAACTCTAAAGACAGTATCTTCCTATTGCCACTGAAATCATCTTCCCTGTTACATCCTATTCCCATGATCAGAGTAGAACAAAAGGAGACTATTAAGGTGAGGTGTAATGGCTCTACTGGAAACATCCTTGATTCCCAGTCCCTTGGCATTACCATTGCTCAGCCTTGGCACTAATGACTGGGTTACCAAATTGACCAGTTTCCCACTATCTGTAAATAAGCTCGAAGTCCCACCTGAAAAACATATCAGGAACCCTTACAGAAGAGTTGTAAAGCCCTTCTTTACAATGAAGAGCACCATGCAATATCTTTAACTCTCCTTGTGAGCCTTCTGTGCTTTGCTGTGCTATGGTGAGAGGCGTTGCATCTGGAGAGACTGCCCCAGCTTTTGGAAAACTTCCTGCAGAAAAATGATCAGGTTTTTTTGTTGTGCCACCTGAGTCCTGTCTCAGGATTCCAGACTTACGCTAACGTCAGATGATCTGCCTAACCCTAAAAATGTTGGAGAGGTTCTGGCACTCCCTGATCAGGAAAAGAAAAAAGGAGTGAGACTATTAGCATGTATATGGCCAACTGGTACAATCTCACTCACACTCTTTCACTCTCACAGGCACACATAGACCCCTTGCCATTTCTAGCCACACACCAACCTGCAGACGTGTGCAAACACTTGCTCCTGTTTCCCTGGTATTTGCTTAATGGATTTGTAACTTTCAAATGTCTCTTAATTTGGCAAAGGGTCAAATGTTCCACTATGTTTGCCCAAAACCCCTTCCCCCTTCTCACATACAGGTTTTGAGAGTACAATTTGGATATGTTTTTAATTACTGTATTTAGACAGGTAACCTTTTCATGCCTTACTTGATATATGAACACTCATAATCATTTTGTCTCATCCATTAAAAAAAATTCTTACAGGATTGCCACTTCATTCTATTTTCTCAGTGCCTAAATATGACGGGAATCCAAATGTTATACAGGACCTTTTTCCATTTTATTAACCTGCTCCTTCCTCAGACTCCCCAAAATATAGTAGCAAGAGAAAAGGACAAAACACTTATTTTGTAACACGTCATGCATTCAGCTAAGTCTTAAGTTATGGAAGCAGCAGAAATCCAGATGAAGTCTGGACTACTGGACCATCAAAGGATGGGCAAAAGAGCCTCATGACAAAAGAGATTGTAGAAGAGCAGAAAGTTTTGAGATAGAGGAGGAAGAGGAACTGCAGTATTGGGGGATAGAGACCAGTGCCAAGGACATGGCTAAAGTGGAGCAGCAGTGCTTGTTTGGACTTCTCAATAACCTTTTTCAGGATCATATAATCATAGAATACTTTGAGTTGGAAGAGACTTAATGATCATCTAGTTCCAATCCTCTCCTTGCCATGAGCAGGGTCACCTTCCACTAGACCAGGCTGCTCAAGCACTCTAGAAAAAGAAATTAGCGTATTGTCATGCTTGTTCATGTCTTCAAATACAGTTGAGTAGACAGTAAAACGTGAGCCTATATGGAGGTCAGAAAATTTAGGCCTAGTTGATATATTTTTGTTTTTCAAGTCCCTTCTCAGTGTCTCTGCTGCTAAGGATGTTACTATAGGAAAGAGATCGATCAACATGAGGAAAATGTAACATCCGTCTAAGAGTTCTTTCAAGAATCTCACTAGGTCCCACTGTGGAAACTGGAAATATATATTTTAGAATTATATTTCCTTAGACACACCTTGTGCAGCTTCTGATATAACTCCTAAGCTCATGATGTTGATATAGTTTCATCAACAATGTCAGTATAAAATCTTAGAATAAGATAAAGAGCCACATCCCCCATTCGACAGGCTTCTTTTTGCTCAATTTCTGAGTCAGGAAATTTGGCTTCCTTTCACTATTTTCTTTCAGCCAAATATTTCTGCCTAAGATAAGAGAAAGATGCTGAGTTTGTTTCTGTAACTCTGTTACATTGTTCAGAAAAAACATATACAAACACAATATGTTTTAAAGGTTGAAGGCTCTTTTATATTTATTAAGGCAACAAATACCAAATAGAGAGACATTTAAGTCTTTCTCTGGAGTGAGTTTTCTCTGTCACACACACTAAATTCACAGACTATGCCTTGAACGGTTGCAGACCAGCAGTGAAAGTCAAAATTTCTAGAATGAGCAGCAGAAGTCCATTTACCATCAATAAACATTATAAGCCTCTTGTGCACCTCCACCAGACTCCACTGAAATAAAACAGCTGGATAGCTTGGGAAAAAAAAAAATGCCGCAAGTATTTATTGCTGTATGTGCCTCTACACAAGCAGGAAAAAATAAAAATAGTATTTTCAGACCTGTTGATTAATTTTGACTAAACTATTATGTGGCGTGAATTTTGTTAAACTTTGCCCATTTGGAAAATTAAATTGCTCTTCTCAATATAACATAATGTTTACACCTGCAATCCACTTTTGAAATGTGTTGGACAAAAGCCCTCTTTTAATGATAATACATTTAATAGGAAAATTTCTCTTTTTCTTCACAAACACACGCATTAGACTAATTATTGCAATGATTATAAAAGGATAAATGCATTGCCATAAAAATGGACAAAATTGTGTTTCTGCTAAAGAGCATACTTAAAATATCTCAAAATTTATTCACAAACATACGTCTAAATATTACTCTTCATATTTTTACATTTCAGAATGTATTTGGGGATAAAGTGACATTTTTCTAGATGTGAACTATTGTATTTTTGTTGTTTCTGAATTACTGCAGGATGAACACCATGTGGAAGTGATTGAACTGTTCACTAAAAAGCTGTATCTTTCTGGTCTGTATTTACTTTTTTCTAGCTTACTTCAGAAATTAAACAACTAGAAGAGAACCAACTAGAGCAAGCTGAGTTCAAAACTGTACAGCCATCAAATGTGGTCCAGATCTATATAGTTTGCAGCAGGATATCAGTACATATCTGTGCCTGAATTTGCCTGATAAGGACACTGTGGGGAGAGTCCTGAGTGGATTGCTAAACCAGGCACATAGTCACTGAAGAGAAACTGAAAGAAACTAAGTACAGAATTCAAGAGCAGTATTTCTCATAACATGAAAGATTACTTCACTGGTTGGATGTCTGTGCAAAACAGAAGTTTAGCGCGTAGACTATCTACTGCTGAAATTTCCTGCCCTTTCTGAAGTCATCCAGTGAAGACTATTCTCCAGCAGTAATTATGTTTATGTCACAGGTGAAACTAGTAATTTAAAATAAGTATTCTGAAGAAGTAGTCTAAGAAACAAGGAGTGAATTTCTATCAAATCTCCACTACATTATTAACCCATGCTCCCATTTTGCAACTTTATAGGATGAACAGAATAATCCCCAGGCACACACACAAAAAATAACCTACAGTATATCTGCAGCAGGATACAAAATAATATGAAACACTTTACTGATGTAATACTAAGGAGTACTGAGCAATACCTGTATATTCCACGTTATTCAACAAAAATGCTGCTGCCACATTAGGATATTTTATTTCAACTGACATAGGGGCACAGCTCATCAATCATGATGAATGCTAACTTTTTTTATCTCTCTGTATTGCTGATGACTGTTCATAAGGGTATTTTGTCTTGAGTAATTTCTCTGAATTTCAACAGGGCCTTACTAATTTTGTTTAGTGCATTTAATGTCAGCTTCTTTTGATAGCAGAGCTACTTTTACTGGTAGGATGCTTTCCTGAAAACTATTCCTCTAAACTCAGAATTTCTCCTTCAAGATGGGTGAGATGGTGAAACAACAGATGAAATTGTTGTAATAAATTAGGTTTGTGTCTTGGGGTGATTTTATGACGATACTGTATTCCCCATCGCCTGCTTGAATCTCTGTAGAATGCAGTTTGTACCTTTAAACTGCAAAGAGGGAGAGAGAAGCCGAGGGAGCCCTTCAAAGCAGCTTGCTTGACCTTGTAGTTAGATATTTACATACTTTATCTCTGGGCAGTGTTGCTGCCAGTTAAGAGAGAAAGGAGTTTTTTTCTCTAGCTCATTGGCTTTTCAGCTGAAAAAGGACTGAGATCTGCCTCAGCGGCTTGTGTTCCTTTTTGGACTGTTTTCAGCTTACTTCTTTGTCCAAGACCAGCTTATCATCTCTGTGACCTGCTTGGCAGGGCTCTCCAAAGAAGTTGTCGGACCCTGCCAGGTCTCAAGCCTCAAAACTGCGGAATAACTAAATTTTAAAAAACTATTTAAAATCCACCAGCCTCCTTCTAAAGACAAGAAAAAAAAATTTCAATATCCTTTTCTGCCCTGTGCCTGAGGAGGACTCTTTTTGTTAACGAAATAATTTTTTTCACTTTAATTCAAATAATTATTTTCCTGAACCCATTTAAAACACACTACCGAGGCCTGCTTGCCTGGCAGGCAAAAGAAAAAAATAAATGTCCCTTTCGAGTTGTTTCCTCCTAAATTTGTTTCCAAACCAACACAGTTTGTTTGTTTGTTTGTTTGTTTTACAAATATTTCAGCAATGAAGAACTTAATGTGAAAAACAGTCTACCCTCATCCTCTACAACTGAAAAAAAGTACAGGATATTAGGTTTGCAATGCACAGGATTCAGAAATTTTCAGATAACCCCATTATTAAAACGACAAGAAAAAGGTTTTGACCTTATATCAACACAGACGTCGTACTATATTGGTATATTTTGTGATAACATATGACATTGTACTTTATTATTACCTAACGTGTTTTATTTTAGTATAACTATGTTTCAGGAAGAGCTGTTGAGATTAATGCAAAATTCCTGGCAGCAGGAATTATCTTATATAATATAAAGCACAAAGCACTGATGCTACATTACAAAACAGGTGCCTACTCACAAATGGAAGTTTTTAGGATTGGAAGTAAAAATGCATAAATATGATCACACGACAGAAAAGGTACCAAAAATGCACAACACATCCATGCCTATATTTGCATTCTTGTTGAAAAGGAGACTTCATGGGACTGAAATTTATCTCCCATTCCACTGATTATTCTACAGTTGCTTTACAAACAAGACAAAATTGAGACTAAATCAGACAATCTCTTCTTCTTAAATGTGTAAGTTATGTCTATTTGTTTCCACTCTTTTTTTTATTAATGGCTTTGCACTGCCTGAATCTGACTGAAAAGTACTCCTAAACATACCATTTTATTTCAGTGTTCCTCTCTGATTTGTATATATGCGAAATAAATTATCCTGATACACATGTGAGGAGTGATAGTGAATAGGAAAGGCACCAGGCTTTAATGCCACTGTCCCTCAGAGTGCTATCAGAAAACATGTGCAACCAGATCACACTCTGCCATCATGATTATGCTATGAATATTTCAATTATAATTTAACTTTCATCTACAAATCAAAACATCATTTAAAGAGTAATTTCTAAACCATTTCAAGTCTCTCATTAAACACTATTATCTCTCTCCTTTGTTCATCTACAGCCCAATGCCTTCAGCTTCATTTCAACCAAAGCCCAAGTGGTACGTTTCACTCCTATGAAACCTTCTACAGAGTTCAACGAAGTAATTCTGAAATGCCATCTCTCTGCATCTCTGTGCTTCATCTGAGTAATTCCTTGTTACAACTGCATAGCTCAGCCTGAATACCAAGCTACGGGATACAACTTCAGCCCTTCAGCATTAGATATGGCTGTGACTGTTACATTCATCAATAGTTTAATAAAGCACCACAGAAATGCTAGATTTTTTCTTCATCTCTGAAGAATAAGTAAACATATTGTATGGGGTTGTGTGGCAAGGCTTGGTAGCAGAGGGATTCCAGAAGCTCATCCCAAGTTGGATGGAGCAAGTTCCGACTAGCTACTGCAGCTGGCCAAGCGGATCCCATCAGTGACAGCAGCAGCATCTCTAGAATAACTTATTTAAGAAAGGAAGGGGAAAAAAACTGTGCAAATGCAGCTGGGAGAGAGGACTGAGAATACGTGAGAGCAACGACTCTGCAGTCACCAAAGCCAGTGAAGAAGGAGGGGGAGGAGCTACTCCAAGCACTGGAGCGGAGTTTCTCCTGCAGCTCATGGTGAAGACTGTGGAAAAGAACGCTGTCCCTCATGCAGCCAATAGAGAACCACTGGGGAGCAGATATTTACCTGCAGCCTATAAAGGAACCCATCCTGGAGCAGGCAGATGCCCGAAGGAAGCTGTGAAGGCCCTTGGGAAGTCCATGTTAGAGCAGGACCCTGGCAAGACCCGTGGTCTTCTCCAAGACAGAGGAGCCCATGCTGGAGCAGGTTTGCTGACAGGACTTGTCACCCCATGGGGAATCCATGCTAGAGCAGTTCATGAAGAACAGCAGCCTACGAGAATGACTTACATTGGAGAAGTTCATGGAGGATTGTCTCCCACGGGAAGGATCCCATAGTGGAGCAGGGAAAGAGTGTGAGGAGGAAGGAGAAAGCAGAGTAAACATGGGAAGAACTGACCACAGTCTCCATTGCCCATCTCCTTCTTCCACCGTGAGGGAGAAGGTAGACAAATTGGAAGTGAAGTTGAGCCCAGGAAGAAAGGAGAGGTAGAGAGGAGATATTTTGAGATTTGTTTTTGATTTTTTCCTCATTACCTTATTCTGATTTGATTGGTAATAAATTAATTTACCTGGTTCAAATCTGTCTTGCCCATGACAGTAATAGCTGAATGATCTCTCTCTGTCCTTATCTTAGCCCACAAGGTTTTTTGTTGTATTTTTTGTTCTCATGTCCATTTGAGGAGGGGAGTGATGGAACAGCTTTACTGGACCCTGGCTTCCAACAAAGGTCAACTCACCATGGATGTATATACTAAAGTATGGCTTGTATTTACTGGAAACACCTGTATTGCCTCCTCTAAGTTACTTATTTTACCAAGAACAAGGGCAATGGTCAGCTTTGTAAGGCTGGAATCAGACACCAATGAGCTAAATTCTTTTCATTTACTTCACACTATTCACTTTCAAACATACAAATAAACAATCTTTTGAGACTCGGGTTACTTTCACCATCTACCAATTCAAACAGCATCTCTTTCCCAGCCGCCTAGCTAAGCCTGGGTCTAGGATGTGCTTACCAGGGATCCAGTCCTACTGTAATTGAAAGTCCATGCCCTCTTCTTACCCTTGTTGAATGACAATCTCATTTCTTAATATGTAATCAAAGAGCTTTAGACAAGACTTCTGTATATTCCATAAACATATGTACTTCTAGGTAAAGCTTTAAATGATGGCCTTCTTACAGTCATATAAATGTATGCAGATTGTTTATTGAGAGTTTGCCTATTACTTCATCTCTGCCCTGAAAAAATTAAAAGCCTGTTTATTTTAGTATTTTTTTGTAGTGGAGCTCTCTCATCATAATTTGTGATAGGATTTGCCAGATGATCTAGCACACCCTTCAGCATCATGTCTGTGGGGTCTGCAGTGAGACTCAAACTCATGCACTTCTGTCTCCACAGCAGAAGAGCACAACCAGTCCTTCACAGAGCCGTGGGTGAGTACTAAAGGCCAGATTTTATCAATTAAATGACTGGTTACCTTTTCTCTTGTGTTCAAGAAACAAATATTTCAGACCAGCTGCTGCCATCAATACGGGCAGCAGCAATGAATTACTCAAGGAGAAAAGAAAGCAAAACCAATTTGTGTCAGTATTGCCAATGTGTTCAACGTGTTTTCATCTGGTAGAGAGCACTGGGTAAGTTTAATCAGCACTAAAATGCACAGAAAAGAAAACGTGAAGCTCATGGGATTTCAGTCACCAGATTTTTGCAGTACGTGCAATTGATTCAGTAATAGGTATTTAGTGCACGCCAAATAAAATTAAAAGCAAGTAAAATAATTCGTAGAACGTAAAACACAGTCTTAATCTTCTCTGTCTTGACATGCATAACTGCTAAATTAGGAGATTTGAAATGGTTTTGTTTGGAACACAAATTAACTGAAACTATCAGTCAACAATTACACTTGTATCTAAACCCAAGCATTTTCCCAACAAGCAACCTAGCAGTTACTCTGCTACAAAACTTAAATTTGACTGTGATCCATTTTAACAGAAAAGTATTGGGAAATGTGTAATATATGGACAATTTCAAGAGGTCTTTCTTTTTCTCATTAAAGACCTAAAAAGCTCTCAAATCAGAAAGATGAAAATGGTAACGTGAAGTAACATGAAAGTGAAAAACAAGAAGCAATTAAAAATGCATTTTTATGGAGTCAACAAGGAATGCTAATTCCTGAAATAAACATTTCTCAAATTCAGAAACACGTCTAAAGAAATGCAATGCAAATGGGTTTTGTTTCTCTTGTGCAGAGAAGGAATAAAATTCCAAAAAATATTCTAACCAAAGGAAAAATATTCAGAAGCACATACTGTCATGATCTGAGTTGCAAACATGAGTAGCAACTGCACTCCAATAATTAACACACACTAGAAACTGAATGACTAGATAAAGAAGCTATCAGGAAATTTTACAGCGCTTTTTTGTATCCTTCTTTGAGAGGAAAGAACTGGCATTCCGAAAAATTGTTTCATGTATTATGGATGCCAGAGAGAAATGAAACAACTGCAAAATGAAAATGACCATAAATACAATTGAGTAGGAAAAATGGGGTTGCAGCCTTTTACTAAATTTTCAAAAATATATTATAGATAGAGAGTATGAAAGATGGCTAAAAATTCAAATCAAGAGTCACACTTCTAGGTTGTTTATATCCAGTGTTTTACCAATTGTGTTACAGAGATGAGCCGCTCCCTAAAATTTGCCTCTGCGTAGACATGCTTCAGCAAGGTTAATAAATAAGTTTTGTTTGCTCTGTTCCTGCTTCAAATTCACCACTTTTTCAGGCTGGGTTCTTCACATCCCTCTCTGTGCCAGTCACAGAAGAAATTTACATTCTGTTTCATTTCTATTTTCTTCACATACCCCTGCCTAACGCAGTTATGAGATTCCTAATGAGGTGGAAATGTTCATGCCAACTGAAGGAGGGAACAAGACATTAGGCTATGTATGAATACTGTGTGAAGAATCAGGTACAAAAATATTATGCTAGAGTGGAAAAATAAAGATGCATTCTCAAACAATTTGCTATTCACTTTTCTGGCCAGCTAACAGAAAAACCAGAAAGGCTTCAGGGAAACATGATGGTCGCCATTATCAAAAGGACCTAAGTGATACATGGGCTGAAATTCCATTTAGACATAAAAGGTACTTCAGTGTCCTTAGACACGGGAGCTTAATTGCGCCAATGCGCCAACATGTGCACCTGATTGATTTCAATCACTTTCAAGAACACAGTCCTTAAACTCTTTTGAAGCATGACTTGGGCTCCTAAATGACTTCATTCAACAGTGCCATGTAAAAGCTACTAGTTTCAAGAGGATTTTGTATTAGACATATAATACATATAAGGCATTTAAGAGATTAGGGACAGGATCTTGAGCGTACTTCAGAGAAAGAAAATGGAATGCAGGATACAAGTCGTAACTTCTCAAGTATAAGGACACCAAGAATTGTTAACTTACCAGTGTCTTAAAATGTAGAAATGGATAGAAATACAGCAAAATACAGTCAAAAAGTTTCAAAAGCTCCTCCAAAAGATTTCATCCTCACTAATGGTACTTGGTATTCCAAGTGGTAAGACAAGTTTTGTTCATAAACAGAGGCAGTTAATGAATTACCACATTAATTAGCACAGAAATGTGGGGCAGGCTTTGCCTGAGACAGAAGAAATCACTCTCTGGTTGCTAAGACATGAGAACCACAAAATTCCAGAGATTATATGGCACATGATGAATTAAAGCCCCAATCTCACCCATAGTTAAATTCTAGATGCCTAGCCACCAAAGTCATAAAAAAATCTTAGAAAAGCCTTAAAACAGGTAAAGTAGTCTTTGATTAGAACAAAAAATTCTTGACTGCCAATACCTTAGTGTATGATAGGTCAAAAAATTCCCTAAGAATGAAAGAAAAACCTGTGCCATAGTCATGAATATTGGCATGAAACAAATATGGTACACCAGCTGCAAATTGAAAGACAAGCTCCTCAGATACTGCAATTTTGTCCAAGTGTGTAAAATAAACATCAGATAATGTAACAAAAACCTTTTCCTACCACAGATCTTGACTGTGGGGTTTTTTTTCTATAGTTCTTTAGTGGCAACCAGCCCCTTGTCAGTAAGTTACTGTGTTGAAGAGAGATATTGACTTCATGAAAAATTTAGATGAAATACATTATTTTTTATCACTCCACAGCTTTGCAAGGAAGTGAAGACACCAAGATATTTGATAATTCTTATCCTTAGAACAAAAATCGGAACTCAAACTGACTTTGTAAAAATCAATGTGCCTTTTTACAACAGAAATTATAGAGCTAATATTTAATTCCTGAAAATCTAGTTTACCTAATACCAAAACCTGAATTGGAAAGAATAAGGTGGCCCTAAAGAGTTAAAGCTAAATATCCCTGGGTAATGCTGGTATCTACTAAATCCTTTCACTGTGTTTTGCTCTTTTATTTCTACAGCAAATCTATATCACTCTGCAAAACATTTTTTTTTTTTCAAATCACAATCAACAGGAACAACTATACCCTGCAATTCTGAATTCTCACATCATCTGCAAGTTCAAGTAAATTGAACTGGACCTACCAGCTTTCACTGGAGCTATTCAATAATTCTAAAAATCAGACCCAGGAACAGAGGAACACATAAACAGTAGATGCTTTTAACATGCAACTGATTCTTTCAACAATTTCTTCACTGTCCTTATATTTTGAGGCATTTGAGGAATCATTTCTTTATTTCCAAGAAGATCAGGTTCTCAGGAACCTGCAATTCTATGGCACATAGTGTTTTTTCTCCTTCTTCCTCTTATTATTTTTTTAAATTAGATATGCCTATTTCATAATGCTTTATCTTTTCTATATTTTTAAGGTACACTTGAATATGGCAACTAAACATTTTCTAGATGCTATCAAGATTATTTAATCTAGAATTGCATGAAAATGCATTTTAGAATAAAATACCAAATAGAATAATCTAAGTTTATCCACATATATGTTTTTATTATAAAGTTTATATAGGACATATTTCTGGGTTTTTTAAAAGGATATTTTTTTGTAAAGATGTGATGCACTTTTCTTGCAGAAATACTGAGCTCTGGGTCATTGAAGAACTGATTTTTTTCTCAATTTTTCTTTTTTTTTTTCAGGTGCCATAAAAAATTTAGCTTTTTTAGAGTTCTTGTTAATTCAATGATTTTCTGCTACTTAGTGCTTCAATTCCATTAGCTTTAAATTTGCTTTGTAATAGCACTTCCATTAAGGTCTAAATCAGTTTGTTGTATAGATGTTCTCAGTCTTAGTTCTGTGCTTCTGAAACCAGAGTCTCTGGCTTATCTGGCTGAACCGATTTTGTCTAGGATAGAGTTCTTTTTCTTCCTAGTCATTTTTATGGTGTTCTATTTTGGATTTGCACTGGAAACAGCGTTGATAGCACAGGGATGTTTTAGCTGTTGCTGAGCAGAACTCACACAAGGTCGAGGCCTTTTCTGCTCCTCACTCGACCCCACGAGTGAGGAGCTGGGGGGGCACAAGGAGCTGGGAGTTGAACCCAGCTGATCACAGGGATATCCCATCCCATATTACATCATGCTTAGTATAAAAAGCTGGGGGAGAGGAAGAAAAGTTTGCTTTCCCAAGTAACCACTATATATGGTTGAATGAAATGCAGAGATTGTTTATTGCTATATGGTGCTGTTCAGCACAGCAAAACAGGTTTATTCAGGACTTTGTACAATTTTGGTTGGCTTTTGTTTGGGACTTGAGTATTTTAGATTGTGTTCATGCATTGCAGACCTGTGATTTTGACTACGAAAGCAAGTTGTGATCAAAAGATCAACTGATTCATAATAATAATAGCTCTGGGGTTTTTAATCTACAGAAAACTCCAGCTCTTGCTCCCATTTGCTTTCCATAATTTCATAAAGTGTCACTGTCATGGCCAATTGTATTTAAAAGCACTCCAGACAGTGGCATAATTCACAACAATGAAAAAACTATTGTTCACACTAGCATAGCCAAAGCACCAAAAACCACCCACATGGTTTCCCCTCTCCCTTCCTACTTAGCTCAGCTTAACAGACATAGGTGGTTCAATCTCCTGCATCTTACCTGGTAGAGCAGGGTCTTCCTTCATTCCCAAATATATTTTCTCTCCACAATAATGAAAATTTATACTTACTTAGAAAACTATTTTCCTCAGGTACAGTCTTCAGACTCCAGTCTCTTGCCATCTGGCATGTCTCAAAGCAACTGGGAAGGAAAATGACAGTCCAAACCACACAACTACAATTTAACAGATGACTTAGCTGGTGTATCAGGAGCGGCTTGCAGATTCTGGACACAGGTGAAAGAGATGTGGTGCTGTTAGAAAGAGGGAGAAAAGGGCAAACCCATGCAATTTCCTCTCATTCATCAGTCAAGTTCAGTGGAAAATAAGTAACAGAGATTGAAGGGAGAATTAATATAAAAACAAGTAAATAAACATTGTAAGACAGAGACAGGGAAAGAGAGAGAGAGACAGAAGGAAAAAGTTTGACACTAGGGAAATTCATCCAGGCAGACTATTCTAGAGACATCATATGTCTGTCCACACCTTAAACGACCAAATATCCTTACAAGTTCCACTATAGACGTCATGTGCTCTCACATTCAGTCAGTCTATTCAACTGTGAAATACTAAAGTTCATGTTGGAGAAAAAAAGATACGGATTTACATACTGCAGTGTATAGTGGATTGTGCATACAAGGAAGCATTGTCCTACCTAACCTCTGAGCAGGATGAGGGTTGAGTGCCTGAAAACTAGAGTCCAGCTACAGCGTGGTGCCCTCCATGGCCTCACAACACCTCCAGCGACTAGATAAAGCTTAAGACTGTTCAGTGATACAGACAGAGTACTGTTATACAACCCACTGACATCTCTGAACATATAATTTCTTACTGCTGTAAGACCACAGGCCATATGGCAACAGCTCACAGTTTTGATTTTTAAGCCAAAAAACTCTAACTCCCAGATAAATTAGTTGTTTCTCTTGAAAAAACTCTTGCAGAATAAACCTCCAGCTATTTAACACAGTTAACCACTAATATCCAATTATTCGATGTAATTTTTTTCTCTCTCTGAACTCTCACCCCAGAAATTAGCACAAAAAGGAAAGGAGATGTTGCATCACAGTATTTCCATGGTAACCACATGCCAAGCAGGATGAGGTTTGTATTTGGAAGCAAAGGTACAGGCTATGGCTTGGTTTGCCATCAGTGAAGCTCCTCAGACTAAGCAAAGTGACAGATTTCACAAGCTGATCAGATTAGAAAAATAACAATCAACCAACCACCACCACAATCAAACAGCTAGAAAGAAGTAATTTCTTTTTCTAATGTTAAATGTTTGGGAGAAAGACATTAAAGTTTGATGTCAGCTTGGAAATGGAGACAACATGGCCTTTGGATCCTTATGAGAAATGGCTTCAGTCCTGGTGGCTTTGAAGGGGAGGATTAAAAATCATTATTTAGGCAATAGGTTATGGTAATATTTCTCTTTCATCTTCTCTCTCTGTGTCATTCTTTTAGTTCTCCATGCTACAATGATGTTTTGGCAGAGTTCACATTCGTTTATGAAATCCTCTATTTCTTTACTTTATTAAAAAGGATTTGCAATTTAAAGCAGAAATTTGTTCATCTGCCTTCTCAAATAGAGTTCATATGCAAATTTTCTATTCATCTCTTCTTTATTCGGTATTGAATCAGCAGTGTTTTTTCAGCATTAGAGGATTTTCTTTCTCTCTTGTTAAGGCAACTGGCTGTAATACTTACTTCCTTTGAAATGTATATTATTTTTATAATTCATTCTTTCCTGCTATGGAAAAGAATAATACTGCATAATATTTTATAGACAAAAGACAAATGGCTAACTTCATCCACAGAAATAATAGGAAGTGCAAAACCATTCTGTCCTATGTTGCTAAAGACTTATATCCAGAGAACAGAAGGAAAGTGCATGTTGTTTTATCTCTATTTGCCCTCAGAAGATCAATAAAAACAGTTTCTTTTTCCCAGAGGGTTATAGAAATTTATTTAGTTGATACTAGAGATGTACACACACAAACATATACCTGTATATCCGGGGCTCTTAAAAGGTTCTTACAAAGTTTTTCCGAGGTTCTTTTGAAGTTAAAAATTTTAAGTACAGGGAATTATCTCAATCCACAAAATGTATGTTAAGTGTTGGAAACACTTCAAAGGACAGCAGTCTGAACTTGGAGTCATTTAGTTTACATGGTCAAAAATTAGGCAGAATACAAGGAAAGGAAAATACACCAAACACTGCTTGTCTGATTATGAGAGTGGTAAGAGTGGCCAGTGAAACATCATCTTAAAGGTTAAATTGAGCGCTTGGCTTCTCTGTCATTTTAGTTCTTCCAGGTACCTTCCCCTGCTCTGAGCTGCACAAAGCCTGTCAACAGAGGCCATTGCAGCAGGGAAAAAGCTTTACCTTTCTCTGGTTTCTCTTGGAGTGAATCTGGACATAAGAACCTTCCTAGCAAAAAGTTTGCGGCGAAAAAAGGTGGACATAGTGCAAAGACACCAACTGCTCATTTCTAGGAAGGTTCTAGATGCATTTGACTTAGATTCTGGAATGTACCTAGTGGTTTACACTTACCTGTCTGCCCAGAATTTCTTGATCACAGAGTCACTGGAAATATGATAGTCCTACCCTTTCGAGGCTCACAAATAAAAGATAATCTACCTTTTATTTCTCTATAAAAACCATGCAGTATATGGCCTCAGGAACCTAGCTATCTTAATAAAACACTGCTATATTTACAATCTATGGTTTCTTTATGGTCTGCTTTTGATTTTTTTTTTTAAGTTTGTTTGGGTTTCTTAAGTTATTATATTATTATATAAGCACCCAGCCTGTACACAGACATTTTTATAATCAAAAGTTCAGGAATTTCAGAAGATCTTACAGCTCTTTCTAGGGATTAAACAAAACCACTGCCTAAACAAATTTTGTCCTTTGGAGCTGGCACTGTCAGCAGTTACCCCAACAGTACAGAGCTGATATGCTGAACAGTGTTATAAATCCTCTTCATATCTTAAAACTATCATCTACTGAACAAGGACTCTCACTTAGTTGACAAAGTTGACACTTCCTATGGAAGAAACTGCAGGCAAGCAGGAGAAACAGATTAATTATTTAGAGCAGTGGCTCCTACAAATGCTCTTCTTTCTCAAAAAAAAGGTAAGCTTTTTCTTGCTAACAATTTCCTTCTGGACTGTGGTATCTGTTAGAGCGCAGAGATTTCCAATTAGACTCTTAAACTGGCAATTCCTTTTTCATGTCAATAGGATTTGAATATTCACATCCCCTAACTCTCTTTAAACAGACTGCCGTGGATGTGAGAGTAATAGAAGTTCTGCAAAAACATTCCTTATATTTTTTTCTGCTACAGAAATGACAGTTGCGGTTGCTTTAAATAAATTGCCTCCCACCAGCTTTTAATTGTTTTGTTGTTGATGTTTCTGTAATTCAGCGTTGTTCAAACATATCTGCCTACTACAGTGTTGCTTATCCAGGCCAGGCTAATGATTTCAGGCTCCAAGCACTTCGTTTGCATCAATTGTAGCACTCCTGTGTACGTTTTACAAGATACAAACCCAGTTTCTTCTCTATAATGAGAACAAATGGACAACTCAAGTTCAGAATTGCTTTGTTCTCTCTTTTAACTTTTGAATCCCCCCAAAGTAGAATAAAAGTCTTTTGTTTAAAAAACCCGAAGTCTTTTGTCTAAAACAAACAGGAAAAAAATGAAAGAAAGAGCTACAGATGAAGTAAATTGTAATTTAGATGCAGGTCTTTCAAAAGGATTACTGATTTTTTGCTGTAATAGATCAGACACCTATTTTAAGCTCTAGGTCATTTAAACTTCATTAAAAATGCAATGCTCATCCATAAAATAAACTACTACCCAACCTATGCCTGTTTCACGCACACATTACAAAAATTTTTCTCTTTCTCTCATCTTTTCAGATTCTCAAATGCCTGTTAGTACGTGTAGCATTTCAATTGTCTTGAGGATCAAAAATAAATTAAGGAGGAAGATAAATAAAAGCAAGGGCTAGAGCACATCCCAAAGGCACAGATGCACTTCTAGACAAGCGACTTCCAACTTCCAACTATTCCCACCTTGCACAAGAGAAGAGCCTTTATGAAATAATTCCTGATGCTTTACAGCAAGTTCCTATTTGAGAAAGCCCTGATGCTTCCTTCTAAAACAGATGTAAACAGAGACTACTACACACAGCACTTAGAACAGAAAAAAAACCCACCCCAGTGAAATTATAACACTAAGCACTGACAGAGAATTACAAACTGAAGATTGAACTTCTAACCTAAATAATTAAGATATAAACAAAAATTGATCTCTACCCCTTCTCCTCTTTACTGCCTCATGCAGTAAAGATGCAGGTAACTATGGTTGCCCTTTCCTCAGATGGAGAAGTCCACATCTCTACTATGTTACCAAAGGTGTATTCCTATTCATAAAGCTAAGGTAAAACAAACAGTTATTCTCTAGTACTTCTGGCAGAAACAGCAGTTAACCCTATGGAGGCTGAATTTCTGATTCTCTCTCCTGTGTTTCCCTAAACAGTTACAGGAACTTACAGGAACTGAAGCACACTATAAGATCTCTCTGGAGTTCTGTATTTGTGGAATTGCCCAAACATTTTAATTTTCTTCCATAAACAACTTATTCACTGAAACCCACAAATATTTCAAATTAGTTAACTAGCTGAGACCTTTCTTTATCAAATATTTTTTTCACTATAAAATGGCATTTGTTTAGAAAATTGCCAACCTTTAGTTTTCATTAAATTCCACCGTTATTATTATATTTATTCTCACAGAATCATTGAGGTCTGATGGGAGCCCAGAATCCTAACACCTCACTGACCAAAATGGAAAATCCTATAGCAGCCATTTGGGCAGTTTTCAGTATAGTGCTCATTGCTATTTTCCCATAAAATAAGATATTTTCTGCAGAATTCTAAACAGTCTAAAACCATATCCCGGAGTTACTGTGTTGCATCTGCAAGACAGAGCATCCCTTTCATTGAAACAGAACAACGGAGACATCCAATGGACCCTCATGTTTATTACAGCTGATTATTTCTTCTTCTTAACATTACTTATGCCAGTTCCACATCATATATCACTGAATCTCCTGCTCACAACCACTTACTACGTCTTCAGTCACCATGCACCCTGCCTGAGCTGCTCTGCACAGCAGAAAGGACTGCAGTTCCTGACACGCTGCTGTCACATTTTCTCTGTTTTAGTGCACTTTGGAGTTTTCACAATTCATTGAATACTGTAAGGTCCATCCATATTAAAAACCAAAAGGTCTTTCTTTCCAATTTACAACCTAGTATTCTTTGGATGTGATTGAATATTAGGATTTGGTTACATTATGGTTTGTTAGTTCCTTTCCTCCTCTAAGTGCTATTTGCTTCTGCCTCTCTCCAAACTGCTACAGTTTTGTTATAGAACAATCTTTTTCTTCTATTAATATGCTTTCTGCAGAAATATACAGGTCAAATGTTTTCTCTGTATACTGGTACCCCATACGTATACTTTCTCTGGCTGCTGGACATAGACTTAAAAAAAAAACAAAACAAAAAGCCACATCTAATATTCTTCTGCAATAGGGTCAGTGTGTTTGTTAGGCATTATTAAACTTTGTTACAGTGCTGACAAAATGACTGCAAAAAAGGACATCCATACTGCCATATAAAGCCCTCTGCCACTAGAACAGGGAGGCCCTATGGCTAAACTGGAGCATATTGCATATCTGTGATGATATTGCACATCTGTGATGTGATCACCTGAGGTGATGCCACTGAGCTTGGCTCAGGTGATTAGAGACGGTGCTAATGCCAAGGTCGTGCCTTCAATCCCTGTATGGGCTATTCACTGAAGAGATTGACTAAATGACCCTTGCTGGTCCATTCCAGCTCAGCATATTCTGTGATTTCACCAAAGCAGTGGTATGCTCAGCTTGGAGTAAGAAGACAGCTATTTTCAGGACACGGTTCCATGCTAAACAGAGAAGACCATCCTCTTGCCGCACACTCAGGAAGCTCTGTGCAGCCAATAGCTTTCCAGTTCAGCAATTCTTCTATTCGGCCCACAAAAATCTTTATCAATGTTTCTCCCCTTGTGATACATGGCATGAAGTTTACAAAGTAGAGCTTTATATTAACTATTAGTATCACATGTCCAGTTGAATACACTCAGTAAATTCACATGGACCAACAGATACCTGTGGTTTTTTCCCTAGAATTCTATAAGCATTTTTCTCATAAACTGTTTGAAATGGGAGCATCATTTCAACCTTCCAGACACTAAAATCTTCATAAAAGACAAACAGCTTCCTCAAGCCAATACATCTCTGCTGCACACCACAGTTTTCCAGAAGTCTCTGCTCTTTTAATGGCACTAAAGGGCAAAAATAATGACAGGAGCAAATCATAAGGAGCAAAGCAGCTTTTGTGGCAATGTACTCACATTTGTTCATAACAGAACTTACTAAAAAACAAAAATAAACAATTACAGAGCTCGAGTCAGGTAGTTTATATTTTAGTATAAAGTGAACTAAAACTAACTTGTGTTTCTCCCTCTTTACAAAAACAGATGTAACGGAAAAGTTTCATCATTCTGGAAGCTGTACTTCCACAACACAAATCTGTATTGCTTTAGCCATAGTAAAATCACATAATAACAAAAA
This sequence comes from Callaeas wilsoni, assembly GCA_013398955.1. Classification (NCBI taxonomy): domain Eukaryota; kingdom Metazoa; phylum Chordata; class Aves; order Passeriformes; family Callaeidae; genus Callaeas; species Callaeas wilsoni. The sequence goes on along the minus strand of VWPU01002068.1, from coordinate 154,710 downwards.
ATTTCAGTCAACTGGGCTTCAACTTTTCTCAAAAGAAAGCGCCCATAAAAATAACTTAACCAAATATACATTTCATCTCCATCATAAATACATGCATGAAGAGCAAGGATCACATAGGTAGCATGTGTCACTAGCTTTCCACCAGTGTGCAAATATCTAGCTCTCAAGAACACTATTTTGTCTCTCCTTTCCACTGCCATTATCTTCCCTTCTTTCTATTTCCTTGCAGATTTTGTCATTATTTCATTTTTATAGTCACAAAAATTGTATAATTTTCACTACAGATGATCTTATTTGCATCTTAAGTTTATCTGTGCTATAAAAGGAGCAATAGAGAAACAGGACTTCAAAAGGCAGTAATTTCTTTTATTTTTCTGAGTGGGTGCAACTGAGAAGGGCAGAAGTCCCTTTCAGGACCCATCCCTTCATTCAGGGTAGCAGTCACTGGTGTAACATATCTAGAATTTACATAACGAACAGTAATCTCTTCCCTCCAGGTTGGTGAGGTGGAAGCAGTCTGAAAATCCCTCTCTTGCTCACACCCTACTCAATATCCACCCAACATGTTTATCCTTGCTCTTTGCCCTCTGCCTTGCTCTTTTACAGATGGTTCATATTTTAACTCTGGTCAACTATTCAAGCTTGAATTTCTCCCTTTTTCTTTAACTCAGAAGTGAGTTTCGAGTCGGCATTATTCTTTATTCTTGTGCTTTCCTCCTGACATCTGGCAACTATAGAAAAAAGGGGAAGGGAGGGGAGGGGGGGGGAGGCGAGGCGAGGCGAGGCGAGGCGAGGCGAGGCGAGGCGAGGCAAGGCGAGGCGAGGCAAGGTGAAAAAAAAAAGACAGAAAAAAGAAAAAAGAAGAAAGAAGAAAGAAAAAAGAAAAAAGAAAAGAAAAAAGAAAAAAGAAAAAAGAAAAAAGAAAAAAAGAAAAAAGAAAAAAGAAAAAACCTGGCCACCCAGCAGAAATAAATACAGGTTTCTCTAGAAGCCACAGGCACAAACTCAGGTTACTCTAGAAGCCCCAGGTATGAACTGAGGCAGAAAATGAAGATCAAGACTAAAGGTGAGGGGAATTTGGCTGCAGCACACAATATTCCCCAAAACACGTTTTTTGGCAAACATTTAATTTTGTTTCCTCTTGGCTTATTAGTGTTTAACATAGTCATCCTTCTATAATCCTAGAAGAAACATAAAATATTGTGAAAGGCTTTCTCTCTTCAGCCTTAGAGTGGCTACAAAACAAAAAGGTCTTTTTGTATTAAAGATATTTATCACATATCACCAAAAGTATTTGAAGTGTATTTGCATAAATATTAAGTCTATTTATCTTAAATGATCCTCTCTGTATGCAAATATTTTTAATTTTAAATACAAATGGATTTTTTTCTGTGACATAAACATATCCAGTGTGCAACTTCTGCATTTATTTAGTCTAATAATAGGTAACCATTTACCATGCTCACCCTTGCAGCATGAATACTGATAAGAAAAATTTACACTATTTCTGTAATTTGTTTCATTCCCAGCAAATCAGCTTAACCTCTCTGTCTTCTCTTAACTTTCTATTGTGAGTTTTTTAAATAAGAGGGAATGAGGTACATGGCAGACAGATAAACTAGTTCTTCACTTCCAAGAGCTGTGTGCAATCAGGTCCTGGTAAATGCCTTTTTTTTCTATTGAAAAAAGAGCAGAGAGAATGAACTAGACATATAAAGGTTATTTTTTTTCCCCTTACTTCTAATTATTTGCATTTTACAAAGTGGGGCATCAGAGAGAAAAAGTTATTTTCCCCCACAGAAAGTTCATGGTTGTACACCAGTGTCACAAACACCACCACTCTAAAGAGCTGAAGGAGAGAGGGACAGGGTGGGCTTTCGAGTACTTAACTTACCCTATCTCCACTGGACTCAGAGGTCTGAACATCTAACTGTCAGTGTTAAACCCTCGAGAGCCCCACCTCCTGTAACTGGATAAACAAAGCCTGGAATTAACAAAGTATGATATAACTAGCTGATTTTAAACAGTAGGTAAGCAACTTCATGAACAACAGCATCCATAAATTTATGTTTGCATGAGAAGAGGATCTAGAAAATGTGGAACAATTTTAAAGACTATTCCTATCCAGGGAAATATCTTATTATGCAACCATATAATCAGAAGAATCCTTCCAGGTTCTGCTTTTACAAAGATATACAGAGATGATGTTTCATGTGGGAACACCACAAAACTAGATTTCCTCACTTGCACTAGTGTGTCAGGGGCTGCAGGGGCTTTTTGTAATACTTATTAAAGCATTAATGTTAGGATGCAATCTTCCAGATGAAACTTACAGCTGAGAAAGAAATGTGGGAGAAGAAAGAAAAACTATGTCTGCTGAATCATTATCATCAAAAGGGAAAATTAACACTAAATGAACACCCTTTCAAAATGGGCAGACACTTTCCAGTCTAGCTCATCATAACGAGATGAACTTTCATCAGCTTGAATAGGGGCTTGATCATCCCATGGACTAATTTATTGGTATATTGCTCTAGAAAACATTTAGGCAATGGATGGAAAATAAATATAATTGTGAACCTTGATTAATGTGGAATAATTTACAGTAGACTCAATAATAGTAATTCTTTACTGGTTAGAGAGCCAGTTCAGCAGAGTGAAAGCTGAGAGGAAAAACCCTGTCACAAAGCAAGTTTGCTGCAAACTCTACTTTCTCTCAAATACTTACACTTCAGTATCTTTTACATAAGCTCAAATATCCACATATCATATAAAAGATAATTTAAAGGAAATTATTTACTGTTCGAAAGAAAAGCACTAATCTATATTTTTGGAAAGGTGGTACTCTCATGCTGCTTTCATTGAATGGTGAATTGAATTTAATTGAAGCTTGTGTTTAGAATATAAGCCTGTGTTTAGAATATAAGCTTCATAAAAGTCAACATGATCTCTCCACTGGAGGTCCCTTTTCTGCTGCCTGAAATAAAATTGTCCTTTTATGGGACTTTATACCTATACACGGAACTTCAAAACTGTGCTTTAAAAGAAACTGTCTTTGCAATTTCAGTACAGTACAAGAAACTAGAATTGACCACCAGCATGAGCCAGAGGCAAGCTTTGAAACTTTATTCAGAATCTAAACAAATACTAACAAATAAAGTGTTCCATAAACTATCGAGACAATTTCAATCCCAACAACTTAGAGCAGGAGAGGACCAATTTCAGAAAGACCCACAGTAACAGACTACTCCATCTGACCACTGAGACAAAACTCTCTGAGAATTTTCATGTGAGAACAGAGTTAATGTCAAACACATAACTGCAGTGATCATTGAGTGCTCATAAAAATTCCTTCTCTGTAATGAAATGGCACACTATCTTTTTCAAGAAGCTAGGAATACAATGCACAACTGAATTTAACTATCACAAGGTTGTGTCAAAGGGACATGCATAGTTTATTAGAAATGCGGTTTTTTTGCAGTTTATAATACTCTGCATTCACAAAAAAAATATTGCATTCTGGCAAAGAAGTCTTGGAATTCCATACAATGCTTCCCTTTGCAATATAAAAAATATAGATCCATTATAACTGGAAAATTAAAAGTGTTTCACTAAATTACTTATTTATGTAAAAAAAAATCTCCTGGGCTTACCATTTGACTGAGAAGGATCTGTTTAGGTATTAAAAAAAATGCAAAATAGGTTATTTGTGGTCACTTCACACAGGAAAATAAAAATTCAGAGTGAGATTGTGCTAATTATGTATAATGTCTCCATGCCTATGTGATTCACTGAAGAATACTTCTCAATTCTATTAGCAATAGAACAGGTTTGCATTACCATAATTTTCTATTTATGTATCCAAGGACTCAAATGTGGCATTTTGCACAACGCAATAAAGAGAATCAATTCAACTGAGGGAAATTAGAAGTTTCAAAAACTGGAATGTAGGAGCTGTGTAAATGTGTCTGAGTCTTACAGAAACGGGAGCACTGACCTTGACATGCCTCCTTTGGATTTCTTCAAAGACCATCCCTGGGAGAGATGACTGCTCGCAAGCTCTGTCACAGGAACATGCTAATGGTGTTCACGGAAAATGCACAACTGGAACTAGTTGAACTTGGTATGCAATGACATTTCACAGCATAAATTACAAATGGAAGACTCTCTGGCAAGATTCAGAGCAGTTGTGTTAGTGGCCTAGTAGGAGTTTAACATTCAGTGTGCTGTCCTGAGACCTCCACACAGGCATGCACAGAATTTGCTGTAAAAACAGGTAGTTCTTGTGCAGAGCACAGCAGGCTATAGTGTGACATCTTGGATGCTGTATAGGGGAAAACACACTTCCAGCAGCAGTACCTCAGTAGTGAGATGGAGGCCTGTTTGCAGAACTTGGTTACTTACCAGCATTGCATGACGGAGGAACACAGCTCTCAGATCAAGGAAATTTAAGAGCAGCTCCTCCATAATGTTTTTCATTTGTATTTCTGTGTAATGGTAGACAATCATAATCAAATAATTTCTCATAATTTATAATAATCACCACCTCCTTATTTATGAGAAATCATTGCCTCTTTTTAGGATGGGTGATTGAAGCACCAGAAACTACAGCTTCAGAGAATGTACTCATCCGGAAAAAGAGAAGAAAGAGTTCTTTAAAAAAGGGTCCTCAATATCATTTATTTAGACCTGTCTGCTGGATCTGAAGAAACCTAGTATGTTCTTCGGCTTTATCAAATTAGCAGCCATTTCTGTATACCACATTGCAGAGGTCTCCAGTAATACAACAATAAAATACTTCACAAAGGGATGTGTAAGTTGTTCTACCTCTGGAAAATCCAATCCACATCTGATTCTGTATCTGGCTCTTAGGACCCTTCCAGGACTAACTTCTGAGGCTGCAGGTACCTACAAACACACCACTGTACTTCATTATGGGTATACTGTTCTTCAAGGTGATGGTTTCTGTGGTGGGGATGGGAAGGGTATGTCACCAAAGAAGGAATGGCCAAAAGCATTTATACTTGCAGGACAAATTCCTGTGTGACCATCTAACTTCTCTCTAGTTATAAACAGAATTTCATCTTAACCAACTGATGAACATAGATAAGCATCCCTACCTTACCCTAAGTCTTGCCATAACCCCATTTTTTTCAGTTTTCATTTAATGCAAAGGACCAGATTGTTCAGTTCATTCCTGACACTCCTTGTGCTGGTACAACCAGTGGAATACTGACCTCCTGTCAGTGGGTGTCAAAAGGCAGAGAAGGTAGAACTGAAATCTGTTCCAAGCTGCCTCTGTAGTGCCTCCACACCATTGTCCAGGGCACACTGTGTGGAGTGTTACTGACATCACTCAGAAATGTCTCGGAGAGCTGATGAGGAGCCATGTGGAGCCCTAGTTACACCTACCATTGCAAGGGAGTCGAGGGGCACAGCAGCAGCCCACAGAGCTGAGGCAGCACTTGCTGCTTGGGCTTGCAGCCCTTCTTTGCGTAAGGGCTCAGACACCCACCTAAAAAAGTCTCTGTGAACAGAGTGTGCAGCAGTAGAGTGTGGCAGCGTGACACTCTCCTTCCTCTGCTGACCCTGGCTTATGCTGTAGCCACCAGTGGGGACTGGGACGGCTGCATCCCACTTGCTTTAGGGGACAGATGGAAGTACAGTAGTCAAGGGCTCTCTGGAACTGTGTCCCAGACATCCTGCAGGTATGCAGATAGGACTGTAAATTTGTCCTCTAAACCCTTAAATAGTGGACGCAAAGACCTGCATGCCAGGGGACACCTCTTAAGGTTACTCTTTGAGGTCAAGTGATTCCTTGTAGCAGCACATTCTCAGTAAGTGATTAACTGCATGCTAAACTTTGAAGTCTCAGGTAAGCAATACCCAGGAGTGATTGTGCACATACAATCCTTTAGATGTGAACTGTTGACCAAGTCTGAGACTAAGTCTGGAGCCAGCCTCACCTAAAGTCCTCTCTGAGAAGACATTTAAGACACAACAGGATCTTGTCTAAATGTCATGACCCAATGGAAGAATCTCTCTGACAGCTTTGTCAGACCTTGTCCTCTATGAATAGTCAAGCATACCTTGCCATCAAATCTTGTTAATCCACTGTCACATTTACCATTGGACTTTGTAAACTCACTCTTTTGTATCAATAAAGTATATTGTTGCTTCTCTCTTGTGAGTAAAGTATACCACTCCATCCACAACACATAGAGAATAACAGCTCAGTATGAGGCACCAGCATTTCACACAGGTGGATAAAACTCATATAGGCACTTATAGTAATTTTTTGCATGGTTGAATCCTGAATATGGGGAAAAAGCACTTATTAAGGAAAAAGGATCTTATTTGGAGGTACTTACGGTTCTTCAGCAGCAATGTGGCACAATTGGATATACAACAGATGTGCAACATATTTATATTATTTGTAATACTAGTAATCGTTATACTCTGAAAACCAGAAAACAGCAAACATAATGGTCAGGATTCCAGACTGAGGAAAACCAGTGCAGCACCATTTCAAAGACATCTATAGCCTCTGAGTTATCTGGTGTATGGCCAGTTTTGCCCATCTCCTGAAATCTATACTGAAAATTGTTCCTGCTTCTGCTCTTAGAGAAGTGTTCACTCTGGGATTCTCTGTGCCAGATTATTTAGTCTGGTGCTTTTGCAGGACATAGAGCAGATGATACAAAATACACAGGCAGCCTGATGTTGCATATTCTATGTTCGACATACCCAGTTGCTGTAGAGGCAGTAGACAGAGAATCTAAACCACTGTGTCCTCTGTTTAGCCTTATCTTTTTGTTGGAGCCTCAAACTCATTCCTCATGAATGATCTTGGGATTGCAACTGCTGTGCAAAATGGGTCACAGCTGTAGGGGCATTTTAACAGGATACTGCTTCTTATGCACTCCATTGAATTTCTCATTCTTCAGATAAATGCACGCTCTTGACTGTAAGTCAAAAGCAGTGATGAAGACCATGAGCTGAAATGAACCTGAGTATTATAAAGGGATTATTAGGGAAAGAATGGGATGCAGTCATGCATTGCAATCTAAAGTCTTTCAAAATGAAGATCTTTAATTAAGCATAAAAGCCAGAGACTAAAGCCTACTTGATTTTCTCAAATCTCAGTAAAAGAAAATACTAATCTTCAATTTAATCAAAGAATAATCATCATAAAACAAAATAATCACCAACAGGGAGAAAAGCAGGCCACACTACAAAAGAAAGACTGACTGTAGGACAGAAAAGCTTAGGAAATTTTAAATGGGCAATGAAGTCAGATTCTGCTTTTCATAAATCATGAGTATCAGCAGAGACATACATTAGGGCAGTACGCCTGCTTAATAAGTTACTGGTGAGAACATGTTCATTGCTAATCTCAAAACAGAAGTATTATGCATTTTTAAGTTACAGCATAACATAAAAACATGATAGGAACACTTCAAGCCTATAAACAGGGAAATAGCAGCTCTGTAGAGCAGGCAAGTGATGTCTGCAATAAATGCTGAAAAAACAGACATGGTTTTCTCCATCCTGATTCCCTTAAAGAAAGTAAAATACATACGTATATCATGCAAATTAGATACATATATATAAAATAAATTTAGGTTAAAAAATTGAAGAGGTAATGCTCTCTTAAGGAATTGTTTTCTTGTTCTGTCATTCAGTGAGTGTGGAATTAAGTCCTTTTCAAACAGTACTTAGCCTATGAGTAGCAGTGTTACTGATTCTGAAGTACAACTGGTTCTGCCTGTTAGTGGAGGCCTCTGTACCTTTAGCTTGTCTATGGGTTCTCGTGCTGTATACAGCCTAATTCACATGAGAAAACTGAAATGGTGAAACTATTCATATGTTACTCCGGTAATGGAGTAAAAGACAAATTAGTGTGTGTTAGAAGTACTCACACAGATCAGGACCAGAATCTTCAAGTCACTGTTTTATAAATAAGAAAGGGGTTTAAATCAAACTTGAAATCTCTTTTGTCTTTTTCTGCTTCTCACAGTTATTTCTCTTATGGCAGCAAACCCCTGCCCATCAGTCAGAAAGCCATTTTGCCAACACCATACAAAGAGTGAATAAAATGACCCTCAGTGAAACAGAGGCCAAGAAGCAAATGCAGGCTTCAGGAAGAGTACAAGAAAATGATGCACACACCTGTGTCTATGGGTTGGTCAGAAAGCAGAGAGCAACCTGTTAAAGCAGTAGTACAGCAGCCTGAGCTTCTGTCTGAGTGCAGTGTGTCCCTGGGGCTGGCGGCGCAGCAGGCGTGTACAGCTGCCACGTTGGGAACACGGAGAGAGCAACCCACAGACAGAAACGCACCTCGCAGTGCCAGCTTGCCCAAGCAGAGCTTGGTGACACTGCTACAGCGCTGTCGTGGTTTGACACTGGCCCAGCGCCAGGCACCCACGAGAGTCGCTCGCTAACCTGCCCCGCCACAGCCGAGCAGAGGAGGGAAAAAGGGAAAAATAAGTTAACGAAAGGTTCCTGAGTTGAGGTAAGGACCAGGAGAAAACACTTCAAGGGCAAAACAGACTCATGATTGCAAAGTGAAATTTATTACTACCAGAATCAGAGGAGAAGAATGAGAAGTAAAATAAGCCCTTAAAGCACCTTTTTCCCCCCAGACCCTTCGTCCTTCCCACCGATACTGCAGGGAGATAGGGCATGGGGGTTTTGGTCAGTCCATCACGGAGATTGTCTTCCACTTCTCTGGGAGAGGAACCTATCCTCTGTGAGACCGTGGAGTCCCTCCCATGGGAGACAGCTCTCCTTGAACTTCTCCAACGTGGACCCACTCTCATGAGCAGCAGCTGCAACGTGAACTCCCCCCAGGGGCACGCAGTCCTCCCAAAACTGCTGCAGCCTGGGTCTCTCTTTCCACGAGGTGCAGTCCTCCAAGGACAGGCTGCTCCAGCCTCGAGCAGGGCCCCCTCTCTCCTCCGGGTCTCCCACTGGATCACAGCCTCCTCCAGGCATCCACCCGCTCCGACATGGGCACCTTCCCCACAGGCTGTGGGTCGATCTCTGCATGCCTCGTGGATCCCCATGGGCTGCAGGGGCACAGCTGCTTCTCCATGGCCTTCACCACGGCCTGCAGAGGAATCTCGGCTCCAGTGCCTGGAGCACCTCCGCCCCCTCCTTCTCCACTGACCTTGGTGTCGCCGTGTTGTTTTCCCTCATATGTTCTCACCTCCTTCTCTTCTCTGACTAAGAGCAAAAACCTGTGACTTTGTTTTGATTTCCTTCTTAAATATGTCATCAGAGAGGCGTTACCAGCCTCTCTCATTGTCCCAGGTTTGGCCAGCAGCATGTCCATCTTCAGAGCCATCAGCCATTGGCTCTGCTGGACATGGTGGAAGCTTCCAGCAGCTTCTCACAGGAGCCACCTTTGTGGCCCCCTGCTACCAAAAATCGGGCCATGCAAAACCAATACAAGCACACAACTCACACATCCCAGAGAAATCTTCTCCTTAATAAAAAGAAGGAAATGAAATAAAACAGATCTCTACTTCAGGGTATCTGATTTAAGTACCCTCTGTGTGACTATAAAAATTCAGGAAAAGCTTCTGAGTATTTTTTTTTCCATTGTAAAAGGAGACTAGAGAAATTTTTGTGATTTGTCTGAAAAAAACATGTTTCTGATAAGCATATCTGCCAGCTGTTGTTCACAATTTTGCAGGCAAGGTTATTTTCCTCACTGTTAGTCTTGGCTGCTCACTCCTTGTGTGAAGAAACTCCGGGAAGTTTTAAATGCTCTGCAGTGAATGAACAAGGTGACCATTCTATCATTTTTTGCTACAGAGTTATGGGAGATAAAAGGAAAAATAGGTAGCAAATATTTCTGAAATATTACATATACAGCTAGGGCATCCAACAGTGCCCAAGTGACTGTAATCCATAAAAGTTTTTCGGTAAGCAGAAAATGAAGATTCATCTCAACCCAGGAAGAGGAAGCAAACTGCGGATTTTTACTGTTAGCTTTTCTTGCTTGTTAGCTATTTCAAGCAATTTGTCCTAGGCTGTGTGACCTCAGAAGGTGTTCACGCTTCACAGTTCCCAACTGCAGGAACACATTTTTCTTTTCAGTCTTTCACTTTTTTCATGTAGGTTTAATTTTTTTTAATCTCATAGTGTCTTCCAGCCATAGAACAGATATCTTTTACAGTTAAGTACTATGTTTTTATTCTAGTTTGGAGTTCAAATCCTATTGCCACAGGATGATGTCTCCTTCTGCAGTAACCCACTGCTGTTTTCATTGTGTATCTATTCCCATCCTATATCAAAATGGAAATAGTGGTGGGTCAGTGCAGACGGAGATATCATCCCATTCCTTTATATCAAAGTGAAAAAAAAACATATAGCATTCTGATCACAATGGAGGAAAAACACTTTTCTTAATGCTTTCTGTCTGAAGACTTACAGACCATTACAAAAACAGCACAACTTTCTTAGGGATCTATCCATACCAATATCTGTAGAAATATTCACACTCAGTTCATCTTGACATTGAAGTTCCTTGAGAATCCCACTATTGCCAGCTATGAAGATGGTTAAGAAACTGGAGAGTTCTTCAGCACAGAGCCTCATGTACTTTCTTCAGTGCAATACACAAAAGAAATGCAGTGCATGGTAGGGACAGAGACTCTCACTAGCACTTCTCCACACAGCATTCCAACAAGTTGTGGGCCTGCAGTAGGCCTCCCATGCAACAGGCAAAGGTATTTTTTTATAAGACAAACCTTAGAAAAATAGCCCACTAAGATTCTTTGTGCAAAACACGCAAGAAATGCTTTTATATGAGCACCTAATATATATACTTAATAGACTTGGAAATTACCTCTGCACATAAAGCAAAGCATGTAAACAAGTGCACAGTGAGTTGGATTCATGTGGCATTACCTTCAGCAGTCACCTACACGTTGGACAGTGTTTGCCCAAATGACCCGATAAGTCCTTGGTAAAAAGGGAAGTGAACTTTTTAACTTTTACAACACATTGCCTTCTGAAGATTAGATTTCCCCATCAGTTATTTCAATACAAAATATAAGACAGAAGGTGTATTCCCTTCTGTTCCTTTAGGAGGCCTCTGACTTTGGATAATGTGTTATTTCATTAATGAGAGAAACAGCATAATATGTACAAGGAGCTCAACAGTCATAAGTTTTCAGATCAGAAAGGCTGATAGGGAACCTTGCCTCTGACAAACTATTAATTGATAAGTCATCTCTGCATACAAAAGAAAGACTTGTTCAAGGCTGAAAAGCATATGTGCCTCAGGTTGGCAACTCATTACTCCCTCCATTTTGTAACTATACAGTAAAACCAGAAGAATACACAAAGGATGCCTTCCTAGAAATATTTTGACTTAGAAAAGTTAGAAGAGTGTTGGCAAATAATTGTTAAATAATCTCAACTCTGAAATGCAACTTAAACACACTAATTATTTGATAAATATTGGGTTAAGTATTTGAATATTGATATAGTTGAAGTACACAGTTTAGCACATACTTGTAGAGCAAAAACACACAGCTGATAAGTTCTGTAATGATTAAAGTAAAAGGAGTAAAAATATAGTTTTTTCTTATAGAAACGAAATAAAATTTTATACTCTTTGATGAAAACATAATAGAGCCCTTAATGTCCCATCAGGATTAATCTTCAGTACTATCAATTAAACATTTTCTTTGAATATACTGTTTTAAAATCAGAAGATTCTCCTCAACAATATCAAACACTTATGCCTTAAAGCTGAAATTACATTTTTGTCAATAGACAGTCATTTCTAAGCATTTCATATGATAAGATTTCTCATAGAAGGGGGCGCCTAAGACTTCCTCTCATACTTTTTTCTGCTGGAGTTACTTATGTCAGGTGCTTCAGTAGGAGGCAGGGCACTTCTACAACTGCCTCCAGAGAAGGATGCTGTACCATAAAAGAAAAGAATATCTTCCAGACACTGTCTGTTGATCAGCTTAGGTCATGAAGTTTTTTCTCTTCTGTAGCGCTAAAAAGATTGTTTCATCTTTAGGAAGAAAATTACCTTATCCCTAGGTTCTATATCTTCAATTTCTTTATAGGAAATATTGAAGATCCATATTTCTATTACAGCAGGATACCAAGACAGAGGACTTCTCAGCAGCAGTAAAATCCAAACATGTCTTCTTTAGTACCCTGTTGCAACCCATAAAAGCACACATCTCAGTAGAGGAACAGGTGCAGTTTAGAGCACAGACTAGCATTCATTTTATGTGTTCTTCTCCCCAGCCTCTCCTTTTGCAGAAACGCAATACTAATGCAAAGTGGTTTTCAAATGATTTCTAACATATATGACATGCTATTATCCATGGCACTACTCACTGGATAACTTCATAGTTTTGATTCATTACACACAATAAAATTCTATGGAAAATAAAAAGTATTAAGCAGTATATAAAAATTCTTGCCATGACCAAAAGCACTCTCTGCTTAAAGTTTCATTTTCATGTCACTGAGCATCTCCATTCCTTACAAAAACTCCCTATTAGCTCAAAATTAGAAGAAGAAACTCACTTTCTAAACCAGTAACACTCATTTACACTTCAGCTCCTGGAGAATGACCATCCCTGCTATGCAACTTCACCTAATGAGGGCTCTTTAAAACCACTTGCACCCTGCACTAAGAAACATTTCACAGTGGTCAGTGACATTGCCAGGAGAAGGCTCCAGGCCAATGCCATTGCAAGGGACAAAACGGGTTGGTATACCTGTGATCATTTTTACAGCCAGAAATCCAGTTTTTCAGCCTGCTATTCTAAAGATCCTGGAGAAGTCAGAAAAAACAAAAGCTTCTAAAAAGGCTGATCTTCTTTCCTGTTCCCTATTAATGTATCCAATATGGAATATATTATCCACCCACAAGTCCTGGTCCATACAGAGATCCATGGGATCAAGTAGATAAATTGGCATATGGGTACTGAAAGAGACTTCTTTGTTTCTTAAGAGTTGCATATGGAAGTGACAGGATGTAAATGTGGCTCATAAATTGACAAGAGCATAAAATATGACAAAAACTAATTCCTCTCCTGACCCCAGCACTTAAAACACTTAGAGCTTCAGTATAAAAAATGTGTTAATTGCAAGTCAAGTGCCCTGTGCAGTGTACAGAGAAAGGAGATGGTGGAGGCACGTCAGCCAGAAGGCACTGGTACTGGAGACCATCAGCAGCTGTGGTAGAAGGGTGGTTTATTTGGGCTGGTGTTAAAAGCTACCTCCAAGCCACCATGGACATTGTGTCTGCTCACCAGCACCTCGGAAGACTATTTGAATCCTGTTGTTGTGTGAGTACGTAGCAAGGAGCTGTATCCTTCCCTGCTTTACTTGCTGTCTGACATAATCTACGTCTGTTCAGAAGATTATTTTGGGAGCAATGCCAGCAGTATTGCTGTACTCAGTTGAGGTTGTTCTAAACCAACGCCATCGCAACTCCACATCTCTAGAGCTGACATAAAATAGCATAAAATGTTCTCTCATAACGTACGGAGTATCTGTGATGCTTATACTGCTCCCCTGGTGTTTGTACTAGGGTAATACCTGTGTTCATACAATGCTATGGGAAGAATTGGTCTATGGACACTGTGCATTTTCACTTTTGCTCTTCTAAATAACTCCCTCTCATTGTATCTGAGCACTTCTTCAACTCAATACTTATTGTTAGTATTGCTCAATGTTCTGTACTATGGCAAAATCATGTTAATGTTTAATGCTATGGTGATTCGACACTGGCCCAATGCCAGGCACCCACCAAAGTCACTCACTCATCCTCCCCTGCCACAGCTGGGCAGAGGAGGGGAAAAAATTTAGAATTAAACAAAGGGTTCATGAGTTGACTTGAGGACCAGGAGAAAAGACTTCAAGGGCAAAACAGGCTCAGCTTAGAGGTACAAAGTGAGTTTATTACAAGAAAATCAGAGGAGGAGAATAAGAAGTAAAATAAGCCCTTAAAAACACCTTTTTCTCCCCAAGCCCTCCCTCCTGCCCACTAACAGCTCAGGGAGACAGGGCATGGGCGTTTTGGTCAGTTTGTTACCCGAGGCTTTCTTCTGCTTGGCTCAGGGAGAGGAGTCCTTCCCCTGCTACACTGTGGGATCCTTCCCATGAGAGATGGTTCTCCGTGAACTTCTCCAGCATGGGTCCACTCTCATGAGCAGCAGTCCTACTGCACCTGCTGCAACGTGAACTCCCCCCATCGGCAGTCGTCCCAAAACTGCTGTAACAGGAGTCCCTCCCAGAAGCACACAGTCCTCCCAAAACTGCTGCGACATGGGTCACTCTCCCATGGGGTCCTCCAAAGACAGACTGCTCCAGTCTGGAATCAAGGGCCCTCTCTCTCCACTGGGTCTCCCACTGGATCACAGCCTTCTCCAGGCATCCACCTGCTCCAGCATAGGCACCTCCCCCACGGGCTGCGGGTGGATCTCTGCATGCCTCGTGGATCCCCCATGGGCTGCAGGGGTACAGCTGCTTCACCATGGTCTTCACCACAGCCTGCAGAGGAATCTCGGCTCCGGCGCCTGGAGCACCTCCTCCCCCTCCTTCTTCACTGACCTTGGTGTTTTCATGTTGTTTCCCTCACATGTTCTCACCTCCTCCTCTTCTCTGGCTAGGAAAAGCTGTGCCCCACTTTGTTTTGATATCCTTCTTAAATATGTCATCACAGAGGCGCTACCATTGTCTTAAATTGGCCCAGCCTCTAGCAGCATGTGCATCTTCAGAGCCATCAGGGATTGGCTCTGCCGGACATGGTGGAAGTTTCCAGCAGCTTCTCACAGGAGCCACTTCTGTGGCCCCACCAGTACCAAAACCAGGCCATGCAAAACCAACACAAATGCCTGCTGAGTTAAGAATCCTGTCCTGAAACTGGTATAATGCATACACGGGCATCCTCTCACTAGTAATTACAAAAGATTTTATTCTTGTTTGGTTGATTTCTAGGTTGCTTGCCTTGGTTTTTAAACATAGCCAAAGGGAATTAAAGGACTGTTGCACAATAAATTTCAAACATGAGTATCCAGCAGAGAAATAGGTATTTTGAAACATTTATATCCTGGATTAACCAGGGGAAAATCTTACTTCTTTAAAGAATAAGAATACTTCTCAAATATTTATCCACTGCTGCTGCATAGCTGGTTAACAGCAAAGTTTTGCAGAGCTTATTTCCTTACTTAGAGAGATAATACCACAATTTTTAAGCTTAAAAGAGAAACATTAAATTACACTGTTTTAATTACATTGCTTTTGAAACATTATTTTTTATTCTTAATGCAGTTAAGTTTTTTTTTAGGAAAAAAAAGCATCTATGGCACATGCAAGATGAGGATGTGATCTGAGACAGCCAGCATGGCCTTACTACGAGCACATCATTCCTGACCAATCTAGTGGCCTTTTATGGTGGAGTGACTGCAACTGTCTAAAAGGGAATACTGACCAATATTATCTATCTAGATTTCTGTAAGGCCTTTGAGAGGGTCCCGCATGACATGCCTGTCTCCAGATTGGAGAGACATGGATTGGAAGGGTGGACTGTGCAGTGGATAAGGAATCGGCTGGGTGGACGCAGCCAGGGAGTTGCAGTCAATGGCTCCATGTCCAGATGGAGGCCAGTGATAAGTGGTGTCCCTCAGGGCTGTCTTGAGACTTAGGCTTCTTCGGTGTCTGTATCCATGACTGAGGCAGCGGGACCAAGGGCACCCTCAGTACGTTTGCAGGTGACAGGAAGCTGAGCAGTGCAAATGACACTACAGAAAGATGGGGTGCTATCCAGGGGCACCTGGAAAAGCTTGAGAAGTGAGCCTCTGGGAATCTCATGAAGTCCCATAAGGCCAACGGCAAGGTTCTGCACCTGGATCAGGGCAATCCCAGCAGACATGAGTACAGGACTGGAGACAAACTCACTGAGAAGGACTTGGATGATCTCATGGCTGAAAAGACGGACTTGACCCAGCAATGTACCCTTGCAGCCCAGAAAGCCAAACGTGTCCTGGGCTGCATCCAGAGCAGTGCGGCCGGCAGGGCCAGGGAGGGGATTCTGCCCCTCTGCTCTGCTCTGGTGAGACCCCACCTGCAGTGCTGTGTCCAGCTCTGGGGTCCCAGCACAGGAAGGACATGGACCTGTAACACATCCTGAGGAGGCCACAAAAATGATCTAAGGACTGAAGCACCTCTCCTGTGAGGACAGGCTGAGATAGTTGGGGTTGTTCAGCCTGGAGAAGGAAAGGTTTTGTAGTGACACTATAACACCTTCCAATGCCTAATGGGCACTTACAAGAAGGCTTCTCAAGAGCATAGGGGCAAGTGATAGGACAAGGAGGAACAGCCTTTAGCTGAAGGAGGGTAACTTTAGATTAGCCATGGGGAAGGAACTCTTCCCTGTGAGGATGGTGAGGCACTGGAACAGGTTGTCCAGAGAAGGTGAGGATGCCCCATCCTTGGAGGTTTTCAAGACCAGGTTGGATCGGGCTTTGATCAGCCTGGTCCAGAGGGAGATGTTCCTGCCCATGGCAGGGGCTTGGAACCACGTGATCTTTAAAGTCCTTTCCAACCCAAACCATTCTAGGATTCTATGGATTTGACAACTTTCATGTGAAAAAAGCCCCTCTATGATCCAGGAGCTTATGAAGTTTCTTTTCTACTGACTGTTTTTCATATCATAAATATGAGTTTTTGTATAAGCCAAACTAGAGATAATATTGAGCTCTTATTGGGCTTCTTAAATAGTCTGTACATGCCATCTGCCATAACATTATTATAGAAGGCTATTCTATAAACTTAGCCAACCAATTTACATTTCTTTCCCTCATGTACCTCTTCCAGACTTTAAACCAAGTAATTCCCTGTTTTAGAAACCCCATCTGCCATCTTCTATCCTCTCTTCTTTTGAAACCCTCTTCAAAATGCTCTTACTTAATCAGACCTGAAAATGCCAGTCTGCCCTTTTAAGATATAGCATGGCAATTTATTTTTTGTTAAACCTGTAAATTATGTATCACTCATCTATGCCACAATCTGAAGCTCATGGACATTTTCTCACATTCTAGTGGACTTCTAAATATTTTTTTAATTCTCTCATTTTTCAGCTGACTTTTATCATGGAATGCAGTTCTGTGATGTTTAATTATCTGAAAAAGTGTTTGCTAGAACCAAACATGGGTTTGCACAAGACCTGAATAAAATATCACCTTTGTCTGAAAGAACTAATAGAGTAACTCGGATTTTCAAAGACAAATATTTGCAGTATTATGATGTTTAGTCTATAGAAAATCTCACCCATTTTTATACTTTTCCATCAGAGCCGTTTGAAATTTGCTCTTGTTTCAGATCTGAAGGGCCCCTGCATGGAAAACAGTTAAGCCAATTTTTTCCAATACTACCATCAGTCTCCAAAGGATACTCCCTCTCCCAACAGCCCTGCTTTTCTCATACCTTTCTCACAACATTGCTGCAAGACTTCTAGTTTAAGTAGGAAAATGCAAAATTTTAAAAACAAATTAGAAAGAAATAAGATTAAAATATTACTGTTCTAGAAAGTTTAACCACACTGCATGCACATTCTCGGTTCCTTGGTCAAGCTGGCAGCTGAACACATTGCTGCTTACTGCATACTTTGTAATATGCCTATGCAAATACTACTGCAGCTCTTGACACTTTCAGGACTTTGTGACATGTTTATAGATTTCTCTGAATTTACTAACCAAAATCCATGTATAATTTGCTCCTCTACAGGCATGCTGTATTTCTCAGAAAGTGAAACCTCCCTAACAGCCACTCCAAAGAACTGGGGAGAAGAAGTATGCCAATGACTTACTCATCTCTGAGCAGAGCTACTGCATACTCTAGCCCAGAATAAAACACTCACTCAACAATTAACAAATACAGCAGTAAATACGCTCATCTCATACAATTCAGGATCCATACAAGCCCTTTATGGTGCCATGAGCCCTGTTTGGTCTTAGCTAACACACTGGAAATTATGCTTTAGTTGGAGACTATTTTGTGGGAGACTAAACCAACAGGATCCAACATGGATAATATTGAGGTGACTCTCTGCCCAAGAACTACATCTTTAACATATAGACTTTTCATAATATTGCATAGTATCATGTGTAATGAAAAATGCAGGGGCACCCCAGACATGATTTCCTGCTTTCCTTGCTGTAAAGGACACATTTAAGGAGGATTTACACACACATGCCTTCAGGACATGTTGAAGACTTTCATACAGTAGAGGTGATTTCTAATAGAGAAATAACACAGAAGAGATGGCTGCAAGGATTTTACCCTCACCTACATTTAAAGTTCAACATTCATAAATTTTAACTGCCTTCTTTTAAAGTCAATGAAAATGCAAGGACTCAGCCCTTGCCCAAGTTTCCATCCAGTGCCCAGAATTCATGGCTGCATATTGGACTACTGTTGGCTTTGTTTTCCTGAGGAAAATCTGGGTTTTACTTTTTTTTGTTTGAACCAAAGGTCACAGGAAGCCAGGAAAACTGCACTGTTATAGGGGTAAAAACTGAAATGCACATGGAAACTGACTCTTTGTGCTTCATAGTGTGGAAGCGATAATTATTCCTTATTTTACTGAGTTAGAATCCAGTATATGCTGTGTAGCAGATATAAGCTACAATACAACGCAAGGGAAGCTTCGCGGCTCAGTAGTACTTTTCCACTGGCTATTTTTATATTGAGAATCGTATGTATACTGCAAAGTTATAAAGTAAAATATACTAATACATTGCTAAATTGCCTGTTCTAGGCTAGTTTCAAAGGTAACACCATTCACGCATCTCCCTGTCTGTTATTTTGACACAGATACACCAGGCCACACAAGAAATACCCAATTTTACCATCCAGTCCTCCACATGACGCCTGGCCACTTTGTTGATTTGTGCAGTGTTAGGTTAAGCATAGACAAAGTATTCAGCTTTTATCAAGAAACAGGACAAGTTTCCAGGGCTATTATCCGAAATATCTCTGACTGTTAGCTCTGTCAGTTTTCTGACTGTGTTAATACAAAACAAACTCCTCCTCATCAGGGATCATGAATAAAGAAAAGTAATTTATCAATCATCAGACATGATGCAAAGTTTATAAGTTGAGCAACTTTATTGTTTCCCTAGATTTAAACACAAAATTCATACAGAGGCGTAATGAAAATGAATAATGAGCTGCCAGTAATTATCAGAGATCTTACATGGCTGTCTGTGTAAAAAAAAATCTTGAGAGAGGAAGATGAAGAAAAAGTATTTGTAAAACAAAAAACGAACTACAGGAGCAAAACCATACATGCAAAACAGTTTAAAACTTTATAGAATTAGCAAAATTATAACAAAAAAAAATCTGCAGGCCACAAGGAAGAAAGAGTATAATAGTCTCTTTAAGGAACAGATGAAAAATGCAAGCTATCCAAAATGAAGAGAAAACCATGCAAAGTAGCTGCAGAAAGAACGGGAGAAGTTTATTGGGAAAATTCACAGCATTGAATAAAAGACGTCCTATGCCTTGTAGAAGATGAAAAGAAAATCTTCCTGTCCTCAGCCAATACAGATGGAGAGAAAAAGGAGCAGATGTGCCTTTTTTGTCTTTAGTACAAAGTTAAATTGTGCAAGATACTGATGAGCATTTTACATTGCTATTTCTCCTTCTGTAGTTTTACATGTTGAGCTTTTGAAACTGGACAGCAATTATTTTGTTCTTCCATTTTATAAGGGAAAATATGTTAACTGCAAAAATGATTAAAACATTTCTAGAGCTGCAGTCTCACAAACTGCAGTACAGACTAAGAAAAAACACTCTACTCCTTCTGTGGCATCAATGCTGCAGATATCTGAAGAACCCGGTTTTACCGAGAGCTGGTATTCTGCCTGAAGCTATACAGCATATATACAGAGTCAGGAGTGTGTATGCATGAATGACCAGTAATAAGCTTTGCTGCCCTTTTTATAGGCAAGTAAGAAAACAGAAGTGTTCATATTGGTGCATGTGTATGCCTGAGTTTCTGAAAGGCCAGTGCTGGTTCTTGCTACAAAACAGATCGTTCTGCTGTTTTTACTGGACACAGAGAACAGCAAGTTCCATAAAGGGACTATTTGTAAATTAAAATATAATTTACACAGGGCTCAACATTTGTAATACACACAGAAGAGTTCTGCATTGCATAATCCCTTACTATAACTAACATTCCTTAATACCAAAATGCTCTTAAGATAGACCAATTGCCGTATTAAATAGCTGGGTTCCTTGAACAGAGTGTGGTATCAGTTGTTTGCTTGCATTAACCCAAAGGGAAGACTTAGAAACACCCCCTAACAGTGAAAATTCCATTCCCTATAGCATTTCATTGGGAGGAATCCTCAGACATCAAATAAATTTCCTACTCTAACTCTCAGGCACAATGATCTGTGTTATTTGACCTGTGACAATGGCTTGCACCCTAATTTATTTTATTTTTCTTTTTCTATCAAGCTGAAGTTTGACCCATTCATTGTGTCTCTGCCACCTGGGATATGTTCTGCACTTTCGCGGTCAGCCTCAGGGCAAGTGAATCGCAGCAATCTCTTCTGACGCCTTTAGTCCTTTCGGGAGAAAGGAAGACAGGTTTTGTAGCAAGTTGCAGGTCAGATTGACACTTCCGAAAACTGCGTGTTTGTCTCAAATTGTGCAAATGTGAAAAATGAGATTGTGTATCTTCCAAAGAAGCTTTTGACCTTGCCCAGGCTGGCCTTGCCCTCATTTTTAGCCCTTCTGGTATAGGTCACCAACAATTCTGGTTACACCTAGGACATATACTACTGAGAGGTGAAGCACAGTAAGACACTGAGGAGCCAGGTCGTGAGGAACACATTTCAGAAGATGCATGCATTTCCACAGTGCATGCTAACCTCAACCACAGTCATGTATGAGAGCTAAATGCTTATGATTTATGCAACAGATTTAAGGCTTTTTACAACTGAAGTCTTTTTAAACTTTATCCTTCCTTCATTAAGTGGATTTAAAATCTGAAATATAAAATTTAAAAGTCCAATATAAAAAGGATTTTGAAAGTTTTTGTGCAGCATTAGCTAAACAATGTTGTATTCCCTCACGTCAGAAGAGGCCTAAAGCAGCCCATAGCAACCAATCCCTCAATTACAAAGAGCTTTGTCAAAGCTATGCATGTCACAAGGTACCCGAGTACTCAGAGATTATGGGGTAATAGCATCTCAGTCCCATGGTGATGAAAATATGTGCCTGTTCAGAGGACGCATTCAGGCATTGTGCCCTCCAGCAGCAGCAGTTCAACCAGCCAATTCAAGACAAAAAAAGCAGGCCTGGTCCTTCTTATCTCATTCCTGTACATTCGGCTCACAGCCCAGCTCCCTGCATGCACCTGCTTTGGCAAGCTCCCAGAGAGCCCATTTTAAACATCTACCCAACTCCCTTCCTTGCTCGATGCAGTGCTTCTCCCAGAAGTTCAGTGTGCTAAAAATTAGAGATTAAAAACCTGTCCAAAAGTTCAGTTTTACATTTTTGAAAGCTCTCGAGATGGGCAGCAAGCCCATTTTGAGGCTATGAGGAATGTGCAAAACTAGGGGAGACATTAGGAAGTGAGAATGAAACAGCCTGGAGACACACTGGGTATGTATGAAGGTGCCAAGAGGTGTCAGAGAGACATAAACTATTAACCCATTAATTAAGAGTAAGTCAAAGCTAGCAAATGTCATGTGCGACCAATAAAGAACAGACAGAACAGTTGATTCTCCCCTCAGCAGAGCTCTGGCACTATGTGTGCTTGTGTATTTGTCAGGTACTTTTCCAGAGAAAGCTGCTAAGACAAAGCATCATCCACAGTGTTATTATCTACAGCAGTCTCCTCCTCAGGTCTGCTGAACCCTCCTTCTCTGTCATGTAAGGAGGAGAACAGACCAAATTAAACAAGCAGGCAGTTTTTCCTTACCAGTTTGAATAAATGACAGCTCTGCCTAGCAATATCAGAACCCAAATCTATATTAAATTTTTACCAATATCTTTTAGAGCAGCAGTTTCATTTACTGAAAAGGAGGGAGGAAATAAAAGAAGAAAATTAATTATACGGGCTGTAAGGTTTGTGTTCGCACTGCAAGGAGCAAAGTACCCCAGCCAAACAGTTGTCAGGCAATGCAGAAGAAACATGGGATGTTGCAAGATAGTTTGCAGATGAAGAATATGGCAGAGCAGCTCAGGATATAATAACAACCCAACTCCTGCAGATGGAGAGAGCAGTTCTAACTGGCCAGCAAAAGCAATCTGAGGTCAAATGGAAAAGCTTCATCACTTTGTTTTCAGTGTTATCTATTCATTCAGAGACAAGGCCAGTATTCTGTGAGGAAGCAGGACTTGCTTGAGGGATAGGGAGGCCAAAAAAATGAAAATTGTAAGATAAGCTGAAAAGTGTGTCCTTATTTTGCTCCTGGTAGTGAAGGACAAGACTTGCAACTTGAAAAATTGTCATAGTAGATGCAAAACCGTGATCCCTGATATTTCACCTGCTTCAACTTGAGCAGATCTACTAGAGCAGAACAGCCAGTCATCTTAGGGTAGGTTTCTACAAACCTTATAAGATTAAGAGTTAGGAAAGTCTGGCCCTTTAAACTGTTCCTATTTCAGTTTTTCACTGACAGCATTAGCAAATTCAATGTAAAAAAACTTCTTTGAATGAAATGCAAAACAAATGTTCAATATCTCTGATGAAATAAAATTATCTGTATTGATTTGAAAAAGATTTGTTTGCAAGTTTTGAAATGTTTGTTTAAATTATACAGCAATATTGCCCAGTTTGAAATTAAAATTAAAACATCTTTTAAGAATTTCCATATTTATCAGTTTACATAATTTCTTTTCCCACTATATTATGACATAATGATTAGAAACTTTTTTTTTTTCGGTGAATGTTTGCTATCTGTTTTTAATTTTAAGGTTAATTTCGATAAAATTTTGAGACACTACAGCAAACAAAGGAGGAACAAAGATCCAAATGAAAAAAGTATATAATTAATAGGTAGCAGCATCTCTAAGTAACTTTTACTAGACAGAAACTAGAGCATGTAATGATCACATGCCAGCACAGTGATAGCATGAAAGAAGGCTTTTATAGGCTTAAGATCCTTACAATAATAAAAATTAACACTTTACACAAAATAGAAAATGCAGAAAGCTTCAAAATTTCTTCTTATATTTCAAAATGTTTTTACTTGGAATTTTTGTGAATTTTCCAGAAATTCACAAAGCATTACAGTTCAAGGTGGTGGAGTTTAAACAAAATAACATACTTGCCCAATATCAACCACCCTGTTACCAGCTTTATAAATAACCTAAGATCATCAAAGAACATCCATATTTCTTCAGTATTTTACCCTCTCTTTGTAAAGCATGTAAAACAAAGACATTTGAGAGAAAAGCTCACATCATTTCTTTCCATAAAATGTTAATCCTAATATGTCCAGGAGAAGGGAGAATAGAAAAACTTTAATTCTTTGCACAATTGCATATCAGAAGCATTTCTAGATTAGAAAATGCATCTATAGTTTTAAACAACATCAGTCCTATCTGGAAAGTAAGGAAGAAGATACATATGAAAGTAGTTCTCACCTTTAATGAGATGTAATAGACAACATTGAAAGAGGTGCTATTCCAGATATACTGGTTTATCTATATCACTTAAATATATTACTTCATTCTACTTGAATATGTTTCTCTGACTTTACAAGCTGAAAATACAGTTTATATTTGCAACCCACTTTCAGGAGGGCTTAAGACAGTGGAAATAATAGCTATGACCTGTATAACTAACAGTAGGAATTGTCCTCAAGTGACAGAATGTACCAGACTCTGCGAGAGAGCACACAAACCAGGCACCTTGTACTAATTGGAGCTATCTTGCCATTTCACTTCTTGACTAAAACTGCCAGACTCTGCTTCCTCTGTCATAGTTTCCTTCTATTCAGCCTGATACCACAAATATACTTTTTCCCTTACTATTCTTATTATAAGGGAAAATCATGCTTACTTAGCTGTATGACTTAATTTTATGTTAAATTTAAAATTTTGGTTTTGTTAGTACATGTTGCAACCTCATTGGTGACAAGACTGGATTCTTGTGTGTATTTTTTGCCAGTCACTATACTGATGACAGATCATCTAATCTTCTCCCTATAATATTTTTTTAAGATTTTTATGGTAGGTGGACTATTTTTTTTAGTTGGTCACATGAGATAAGACACGGCCTTCTGAGAAAAACCTTCAGAGAAGCTCTATTTTTCACCTGGGTTTTGTCTTTCTACATTAAGATTTAGGTAACAGTAAGATAGTTTTTTAGACTGGCAGTTCAGTTACACTTACCTACAAACTTCTATTTCAATTTTATATGTGAAAATTTGTGCTTTTCCTTATATCAGAACATTTTTGTTAAAAATAGATGGTTAAATACCTGCTCAGTTCCAGCTTCTCACTTATGTCTCTAATGAGACTTTGACACTATATTTATCCAGTAAATGGATGTGTTTTATATGCAAAGCTGTAAAATAATCCCACCCATTCCAAATGAATGATAAAAATACATGTCCCAAAACGCTTTTTTCATAAATCAAATTGAGGAGTTTCCTGTTGATGACTTCATTCTGTTATTTTCATCTTCGAGCAGAAGAAAAAAGTCTGAAAAGACTTTCAAATTTTAAGAATTATACTGGAATTCAATTGAAATGTACTGCATAAAACCATGGTAAGGGGAGGATCCTGTTAAAAAAGAAGCAGTTCACTTGTCTGCTTTTTGGTCCCGTCTTTCACAGAGGTTGAGGTGGGTCTTCACATTAGCAGAAAGCGAAGAACACACCACTGGTTGAAGGGGACCATTTTATCAAATAGAAGTGCAGAAAGGAGAAACTGCCCTACCTCAAGACACTTGGGCACAGCACACCCTGCTACTTTGCAGCACTGATATTGGTGACTCATGCACTCAGCCTGCTCCACCAGAAGTCCCTTCCCCAAATCCTCCCATCTACCACACATGGACCTGCTTCCTTACATTCTTTTTCCCTCTGCGTATTTCAAAAGTCTTGTCACAGAACCTGTGAGTATGTTTATCCTAGTTTCTGACAGAAAAGCCACCTAAGCAGGACCTCAGAGGGGTGGCAACTGAGCTCTCAGTGGCAGATGCCCCATGAAGCTGGTCTTGCCTGTTACTTGAGAAGTCAGACCACAGGGCTGAAGGAAGGTCTTCTCCCTCTCCCTGAAAGTTGCAGCAATTTCCCAGCAGCAACCTGATGCATCGTGGATCCTCACCTCCACATCCTGCAAAGTTCATTTGGAGAAACAAGGGGTTTGCAAAACAGCCCTCTCACCCATAGAGCTCATCCCTCCTAGGCAGCCTTGCTGCAATTCATGTGGATGGGCAGCTGAAAGGAGAACTGGATTGCTCTCAGAGGCTGTGTGCCCTAAACTTCAGATGTGTTTCCTTGGTTACAGCAGAAGGGGTTTTTTTGCATTTCCTTGAAATGGCTCAACAGTCACCAACACAGACATTCAGAATGCATATTAATAAACAGCAAGAAAATACGTTTGCCATTATTCTCTCCAAGTTGCTTGCCTGTTTTTCCCTTACTGCAGAGCACCCTGTGGTTCCCTCCAGAGTGGGAGTTATCAGCCAGCCTCATCAACCACCTCCAAAGTCTTGCCATTTCAATTTCCTCTCCTGTTTCTTGATATACCCTTGCACAGCCACTCAGAGCAACTCTGTGTCTGCAGCCTATGTCAGCAGCTGCTATGTGCAGTGGAGCTCATAAATCTCAGAGCGGGTACATCAGATTAAAAAGGAACACATGCGTGCAAGGGAAATTGTTAATTGTGAAGCTGAAGCACTTTCCCTATTCCTCTTAGTATCAGAGTGGTGGGTGCTACAGCTTTCTTCAGCAGGTGGCATCCACATTGCTATTTGAAGACATCACTGGACAGTGACCATAAATGTCCAAAGGCAGCTGATTAGTCAGACACATCACTGCACAGCACCAGCAGCCTCCTCACTTCTGGAAAAACAAGTTACTGTACATGAACTCCTACTTGGTACATCCTAGTTGCTCCTTTCCAGTTCCTTCAGAAACATTAGCTGAAGAAGAACAGCATCAAACTTAATGGGAGAGAGGAACAGGAATTACATTGAAACCTTCTGTGTTGAATTTACTTTGGGGAAATAAAATTGTATGCTTCTCATGCACACTATTTTTTCTAGTGGCAATTTATTTATTAAATAAATAAATATTTACTAAATAAATTTTACTAAATAAAGTTTCAAAGATTCACTTGTATTCAATCCAGTTGGCTTGTAAGAAGAAGTTTGTAATTCATCATTCCATTCCATTAGACCTTTGTGTCTGTTTTCCCATGTAAATTATTACTGGGCAATCGATGTTTACACTGTCATTAATGTGTACATGGATGTAGCTTAGAGTTACCATTATTAAGTAGTCACAGAATAAATAAACACAACAATGCTTCAACATAATTTTCTTTCCTTGTTTATTGTTTATAGTTTAAATTTTTTTTATTCTCTGCTGGCCCTTTTTGCTTTTTGTTAGAAAATGAAACTATATTGTTATTCTAATTAAGGCATCCCAAGTTTTTTTACTTTAAGAACTTATTAACTTATTAACTATGAAAACAATTACATCTAGAATTACATCCTATGACCATGAAAGATGTTTGGCATATTCTTATTTGTTTACATTCTCAGTGGTATTCTTGAGTGCTATCCTGCAGCCACAGAAACTGACTCTGAAAACAAAGAGAAACACACTACATCTCATGCATAACACGAGTGACATTGTATTGACTATAGATTTTTCAGTGTTTGTGAAACTGAAATTTTAGCTGAAACTAAGTTTACAAAATGATGTTGCCTTGTAGGTAGCTAATTGGTTTTATTGAGCCTGACAACTGCTTCCTGTCAGTATCAGCTGTGTGTTAATTCCAGTAAGCATACAGTAGTCATGAACAAGCCAATGTAGTTAAATACCTTGAACTTAAGTATAGTACAAAATCCTAGAAAGCAGAAACACTTATTTTCCTTACTTCTGGATATCACATCTCATGGCTAGCAGGCAGAGGGCCATGTTTCATGCAAACTCCGTTTTTCTTGTGGACCACAAAACAGTTACAGGTCTCTGTGTTACCTGCCACGTATTCTGCCACACACCTCTGTAGCAGGATGGCTCAGTGAGGACAGTGCTACACTTTCAATGTGATAGCAAGGAGCAGCAAGTCCCTGTGAAACTGCACAAATAAATCTGATCATTTTCCTTTAAGAAATGTTATTATCCCTGCTGAGTGAATTTATTTTTGTGTATTTTTTTCTTTTTTTAACTTTTATTTGTCTTGTTTTAGGTTAAATAACATTAACAACAGAATGTTTTGTGTTAAAATATCAGAACATCCTCACTGATCAAGCCTGCTTGTGCTATGAACATTAGGGTCTGTGACATCTGCCAACCAAAGCATTAAATCCTGCCTAGCTGGCACAGGATTTTTTGCTGCTATTTTTTACCCTGATTACACAGCTGTTACCTGCTGTAGCCATACTCTGTATCCCACATAAATCCATGACAAATTTAAACCAGAACTTTTGGTCTAAACACAGAAACTCTGCCAGGAGGTTTCTTCTAAGATAGATTCAGGCTGAGTTTAATGTAGCAGAAAGCTGTAGTTTGCACTACTACAGAATCAACAGGGAATACAACATAAAAATCCAAAATACCTCTAAGGAGTTTTGAAAAAGAATAGTCTAGTTAAAAGTTTTCTGCAAAACTGATCCCATTATTGAGTATAACAGACATTGTCTGGCCCTGTTTTTTATACACAAGTGCAAATTAGCTCTAGTTTAACTGCACTAAATATAACTGCACGTGGAAAACTGATGCACAGTTTTCTTCACCAGTAAAAATGTGAGTATGAAGATATTAGTAACAGAGTTATAAAAAGTTTACTGTAGATTAATCTGATGAAAACCACACAAACCTGACTTTTTCCAAAACCTACCTACTGATACGTCAAAATTTTGAAAATCTAACATTTATTGAATTGAGAATCTCAATAAGAACATCTCCTCCAGACAAAAAAAAGTGATGAGGAAAATAACATAAGAGTAACAGAAGGATAAATTATAATTTCGAAAAGGTAAACCTGTTCAAATATATGAGACCTAGAAAATTAAGTAAGGCTTACATTTTTCTGAAACTCTACGCATTAAAAACCTCCACACTCAGATTATAATAAAATAACTTAGATCTTCCTGGGAATTCAGGCAGATTTGGACAAAGTTCAGGCAATACCTGTTTCTTACAGAGTCAATTTTAAGTATTTATTAATATCATAATTATTTCTGATACTGTAACTATTAAACTCTGGAACTTGGGAAATCTTTTTTAAAGCTGAATCTCTTCAACTGTTATGCATTAATACCATGACATGTAACAATTACCAAGCAATTAACTTCAATATAACAAGAACACCATTTCCTACAATAAAATTTACTGCACTTTGATCAAACCAATACCTGCCTTATTTCAAGAATATTTCTGTGAAGTTAATAATAAGATTTTTTACTTTAAAATCATGATCAGTCTTCTTTCAAGGCTGATAAAACCCATCAGATTACATATTATCATACTATGTCATCATACTATGAAGAAACCACAGACAGCTTCAATTACCACTAAACTCCATCTCACTTTTCAGAATTGGACTCTCTCTTCTCCTGTGGGCTTTTTACCAGAATCAGCTTGTACTAAGAACCCCATTTCTCATCTTGTATCTTGCTCATGTGTATCACCTCAGAGCTAATGGGTACTTTGTGAGCCAATATAATAATTTTCCTTGTGAACAAGGAGCAGAGGCAACTGAAGGCAAATATTTGGTTGCACATGCCAAGTTTTATCGCACAAGGTGCCCCTGGATTCAAGTTTGCAGTGACAGAATATTGAGGTCTGTCTGAGCTGGACTGAGAACAACATAAAAGTAGTCCTTTGCACTCAAGACCACAGCATCTCTATTAATCTGTCTTTCTGGAAAAGCTATGCTAAAGCTAGACTCCTGTTAAATTCCATATCCTGCGCCATCTTATTTTATTTCCATCCTTTATCCATGGCAATGATTACTGCACACCTTCTGTTGATCACAAATATCTATCCAGGTACTTTGGTTCAGGCTGGGTAAGGAGCAACAGGACTTGTGACCTCTGGGTGACCGGACAAGCTGGAAAGACCCTGGATCACGTGCAGGGGAATGAAAATGTTGTGAAACGTACTTTGAAAGGTGGTTTTTAAACCCAAAAGTGTAAGATAACCAAAGTACAGAACAAAACACCAGAGCTAACACAAGGACAACTATCTTGTCTCAACTCTGTAAATATTACCACCAGGTTGGGCCCAGTTTGAGCTCTCCCTGAACTGCAGCTGGACTGTACATCAGGTGACTCACCCTTTGAGCAAGGATACCTCTCAAGGTTAAGATTCTTTACCTGGGCCTAAAAGACCTTTGCTCAAGGTCTTTTACCTAGAACAGATCCTCAGTAAGTGACTGATAGTATACTGAATTAATAGTAAAATATTACTAACTCAATGAACCATTCTAGCTTGACTCTAACTCGATTTTCCTTTCTGTTTCTTCCATATAGGAACTGATAAGATGAACCTTGCCACCTTATTAAATCTTGTCAAACCGCTGTTAAAATGTCATAAATTCCATTAAATTTATTGAATTCTGTCAAATTATTATTTTATCTTCATAAAACACATTGTTTCTCTCTCTTTTGAGTGAGGTGTATTCCACTCATCTGCAAAACCAGGAAACATGATGTGCCCTGCTTTGGACAGATTATATTTGAGGCAAAAAATCAGTAATGAGTGAAAGGTTGGCCCAGCTGAAGTGATTCTAAATTTTACTCCATTTTTCACTTTGCTGAAAATTATAATGGCTGCCCTGGTTTTGGAACTCAGCAAATTGCAGAATTAGTCACAATTTTTTTCTCCAGACACATGTTCCTGCACTGTCTTCAATGGTGCTGTTCCTCAGACTCAAGCTAATATGCAGATTTCCTTCCCTTGGCTACATCTTTATGACATGCAGTGTATCCTTCAGCATCACATACCAAGTGCAACAAATACATCTGACAAACATGTACACTCATTCCACAGAATCATACATTTAGCTGAAGGCTGATGCCTCCCAAACTGCTTGAGGCCTTACCTTCTTTTCTTGGAAATGTATGAAAGATGGAAATAGCTATCAGCAAACTTATAATTTTTTAGATCATAAGATATTTTTATATCATATTATCATGATTATATCATGTGATCTATATATTCTACCAATACCATGTGATATAAATTCATGGGACAATTACTTCATAATTTAAGTTGGCTGATTATGCATGCTTAAAATCATTTCCACTGTCTGCAGCAAAAATTATTCTGATATTTTCTATCTATCAATATTCTTGATACACAAAAGAGCTCACAAATACTACAAGGGCAGTGAAGAAGTCTAGAATTAATTATGCAAACATTGAAAAAAATTACAAATGGAAACTCAGTTTCATTATTCTAGCTACCATCTGACTCAGTGCGCAGTTCCTAAAACCCTAAAATCCCGAGGGATCATACCAGGTATAAAGTGAGAGTTGAGATTTCATTTGGATTCCACCTTTTCAATTGTAGTGGTGATTTTTCTGGTTTGAAATTTCAAATCCTAATTTTCAAAACTGCTGTTCCCCAGTATTAATGCCATATTTCACCTGAGCAATGAAATGCTGAATCTTCCCAAAAGCACACATCAATAAAGCAGAATAAAACTACAATGGAATCTCAGAAAAGAGGGTTTATCTCTTTTTCTAAATCATTAATTTAATTTTGATAGTTACTATATTTGCTTGTGCGCTGTTCATTTTAAGATCCGTGTTTTTTTTAATCCATTACTTCATGTGCATTACCATGCATATATCATACAACTAAACTGCCATGGAAAGGTGCCTTGTTAAAAATTTTCTCAGGTTTTTGGAAGCCTTACCTGGGGTACTTAAAAAAGAATACAAGACACTAATAATTCTATTGTCATGCCACTGTAACCCCTAGTCTGAGATTCAGCTGCTGTGACCCCTATCGCACAGCTATTCATCCTTGGCTTAGCTTTATTTAAAAAACAATTACTAACCTGTGACAGAATATAGTAAAGCTAATGCCAGGCAATATATGAAACATTAAAATATTCTTTAAAAAAATTTAAAAGGCAGAACTTGTCAGTATCTCAAGGAGTAAACAATAAAATGCAAAATAGGATAAAGGAAATATTTTGAAGGAAAAAACAAGCTAATGTGGCAATTAAGCAAGGCTGAGGATCACCACGTTTCAGGGTCGATGAAGACTGACACATCCTCACCTCACTGACAATTGTCCAGGATAGCAAAGACCCACTAGGTGACTGCAGGTGGAAATGTTTGCTGTCTTTGGCCCCAGCTGGAACCAGGGCTATCTAGGTATTATTTTAAATAGTGGCACAAGGTCTCTGGCAGAAATGGTGGCTATAGTTTCTTCTTCCCAGATGGTGGTTCTCGTATCCTTTTCTTTGGTTCAGCTATAACTATACACCCCGGGAAAGATCAGGCTTGGTGAGCAGCAGCTGAAGCGGCTGGTTGTGGAAGACCTGGCCAATGTACTGTCTTTACATTTGCTGATGTCAGTACCCTACACATCAGCATTCTGCAAAACCCTTAAGACCTGCTGGATTTCTCCATACATTGGGAGCAGTAGTATCAGTGTCCAAATATTTGGGGCTTACTTAGTTTTCATGATTTCTGTGGTTTTGTCCTCCCCCTTCTAGATGGGGTCTGTGCATTTCCAACTCCACCACGGGCTTCTGTGACCCTCCACACCTGAGGCTGAACATGAGGATGGTGCAGTCATAACATCTGGAATGGAACATCTGATGCAGTCATAACATCTGAAACACGTCTGCCTGAATTCCCCATGTTCTAACCTCCTGCGGGTCCAATGTGCTTGAGGTCTTGTTGCTCCCTGGGGACATTCTGATGATATTACAAGCTTTTAACCCTCATTTTCACTGATATTAATGGATGAAATCCAAGCAACATCAAAGAGTCCATTGCTACTTGGTGAAACACTGCAGCATCTGCACTCTGACAGGACAATAATGATAAAGCCATGGATAAATCACATTACATTTGAAACAAGCAAAAGTACCTTACTTCATTTCAACAATGGAGATTGCAAAGAACCTACCAAATGTTGCAGTGAAATCTGTCAACAACAAAATCTTTCATCATCAGTTTTCTGAAAACATCACACTAAATAGGAGCTTTTGCAAAGGTCTATATACTGTCAATATGGGAAATCAAAGCACATGAGTACAATCTTTTCTAGATTTATATTTTATGACAAATGAGCAAGAAAATATTCTCAGTAAGGAGACTAAGCTATAGATTACTGTTGAAGTTAATTTAAAACTCCATGCATCTTCAGATAATATTGCAAGCAAAGTTTTCCACCAGTCATAACATTCCAGCTCCTGTATTCACCCCTTCATTCAAATAGCATGCTAAGTTCTCCAATGCAAGGGCAAATGCAATCCAAATCTATTTGAGATTTCTTCACCACTGTTAATTTTACACAGAAGATACTCTATAGTTACGTACTTTCTGTAAGATTAAGCCTACTTTAAAAGTTTTTAATGGATGTATGTTCCACATAACTATAGTCTACCTAGTCCCATGTTAAGGTCAGAAGACTTGTCTTTACATCCCAAATGGGCCTGCACATCTGTTCATCAGAGAATAGAGGATGGTTCCAGGATCCACGCAACGCAGACAATACATAATCCCAAAAACATCTTTTCCCAGCATTTCCCTCCTTGTTATGCACTGCCAGACCCACTGAGATGGGAGTTCTGAAACATTATGCTGTCTCTGCAGAGGAACGCATTGGCTGCTTTGTCCACCTGTTCCGCTGCTGCTGATGCTGGGCTGGACAGCAGTGACTCTTTCCTGAAAGCCTCGTATATGGTATGATATACACATGCAATTTGTATGTAATCATGAACAACAGAAGTCGAAGATACTGCAGTTTTATGATTTTCCAACTGAGAAAAAAAATAAGAATTTAAAGAAATTTCCAGAAAATGTGACACGCTGTAGCACTAGTACTCCTACAATTGTGCTAAAACATGATGTGAAAGGGTGAGCTAACATATCTGAGAGCTCAGCTTTTTCATCATGACCCCTACTGAAACACTCCTGCACAACCTTTGGATGGGGATGATGAGA
Source organism: Callaeas wilsoni (assembly GCA_013398955.1). Taxonomy (NCBI): domain Eukaryota; kingdom Metazoa; phylum Chordata; class Aves; order Passeriformes; family Callaeidae; genus Callaeas; species Callaeas wilsoni. Next base: position 121,319 of record VWPU01002068.1, on the reverse strand, counting down.
CCAGATGGTCTTGGCATTTGTTTCTTCTATGTTGTTTGTGGAAAGCCAGGTCCAATCTAGTTCTCTGCTATGGAATATGCAGAATTTCCTTTTGTCTGTATTTCAGTCTTTTCTGCATTTTCTTGAACTAAAGCCTAAAATGTCAAGTCAGACAAAACTCTCACAGGTGTCAATAGGAGCCTTATCAATGTAAACACTTCAGCACAGACCTGAGAATCCTTTGCACACACTTTCATCAAAACAAAGTTCCGAGGAGGGCTTGAATCTTGAAAACCGTCCTACAGTAACAAACAAAAGAGACTACCCACAGTGCAGGAAGAAAAGAATTTGTGGAGGATGGTCTGGTATTCTACAAAACACTTTACCTAAAGTTTCATTATAATATTGATGTCATTCGTTTTCTTGTTGCACTTTACCTGCATACTGATCCGGAAAATCATCACTAAATCCAGTAGTATCTACAGCAGACTGTTAAAATATCTACATCTGAACTATGAAAGTCCTACAATGATAAACACAGCTCTATGTGGGCATTGTCACAAATGAAGAAAATCAAGAGGCAGCTTTTCACCCAGGCATAACTGCATGTGCCTATGGTCTCACCTGAAAACCCTCCACATTTTCTTTCCTACCTTTCCTTCCTCCAAAACATCTGTGAGCACACCACATGATTCCTACAAAATTATGTAACTGTTTTATTCTGTGGATCAACAAAGATTCAGAATAAGCTTTCTGTTTGTTTCGTTTTTTTAAAAAATATACATCACCATTTCATAGCAAGTATTTCCCATATTATTTGAGTCACAGCAGTCCTGCAAAGATCATGTGTTGCTCATATGAGGTCATCATTAACAGTAGATTAATCAGCTTTCAATTTGCCACATGCCACACCTCCTGTTTCAGTTCCTGTATTTCTTCTGTTGCGACAAGTTTTATGTATGTAGATATTAAAACTCTATTTGTAACTTTTCCTTTGCTATTTTTCTCTCAATAACAAGACAAATTCCAATGCTTATAAAACAAGAACACAAAAGCCCTTAGTAAAACATTCAGAAATCTATAGAAAATTATTGTAACTCAATCCAGGAATTGTTTTTGGCTATCTCTTGCCTTAGTAATCAAGGACTCTAATTACAAATTTAGTATCAAAAGAGTAACTGAAAGAGAGGTAGATGGGTCTGGGTGGTTGTTGTGCATTTTTACCATCAGTAAGGCTGTCACAGTTTTGTGGGCTTCTGGCTTTATTAGCAAAAGGAGTCCCAAGTGCTCTGATTTCACTGATTAGACATTTTTACAATATAATATTTTTATTTGAAAATGATTGATCACTTCATTATCTGACTTTCACTGGTGTTTATAAATTAAACACAAAAGTACACTTAAAATAATGTCTGTTGCTTTCATTAGGACTTGTAGTTCAACTTGGTTCCTGATGATCAACACAAAGCAAATAGTGGCCATGCTTTGGAGTGAAACAAAATTAACGAGACATTAGGATCTGATCAAGAAAGATTCCACATATACATCTCTGTTCCTAATGTGGAAAGCCAAGCAAGTAAAATATTTTCTATCAATAGAACTGCCCCTTTCCCGGGAGACCACAGCTGTCAGCTTGGGAAGGCAAACAGTACCAGGGTGCCCAGGGATCACAGTGGGAGAGAGACTGGATTTCAGCTGAAGGCAGTACAAAGAGGAAGAGCAGGAAGATTCCAGGACTCCTGACCATCGGAACACCATCTCAGGCTCTCTCCATCGTTTTCCATTGCCCTGGGATCTCTACTAAGAAGTAAAGGCATAGCTGCAGCAGCAAGGAGATTCAAGTGTGCCCAGAGCCTTCTCTTCACTGTGATTACATTAGCAGTCATTTTCCCTGTTCATTTTACCTGCTTCAAGTCTGCACTCCCAGATGGATACAGCACAAGCATCAAAGCTTTTTTCTCAGCAGGATACTTTTCTGGCAACATTAAAAAAATGCCCAAACACTTCAAATCATTAATAATTTTGGTTTATATATATCTATATATAGATATAAGAAGAGATTTGTGAAGAAAACAAGACAATAAATTTAGAAGTGCTCTAAGATGGCACCATTTCATTCACCTATCACTAACTGACTTTTTAAATAATGTCATATAATTTCCCCAATAAAAAGGAGAACACAGATGAAATAGTGATCTTAATTCTCAGCAGCTCCCTAAAGATTGCTCTCAAATCTTTATTCTCATTTCAAAATCCTAAACCATATTTATGCTGAACACAGAAACATGTAAGTTGTTTTCTCTGGCATACATCAACTGAGCACTTGCTGGATCAAGTCTAGATATCTCAATTTAGCAGGAATTTATGTAGTAGAATAACTTATAATACATGATAATAATAATAATTTTTTTAAAAATTCCACTTGGAAGACAAGGACACCAGAATAGTGATAACCTACAGTCTTCTGATAGCTTTTACCCTTCTTTCCACATTAAAAACAACAGAGCTAGAACAGATGTCACAAAATAGGTTGACCCAAAAAAACCCTTGAAAAACTACCAGTCCACAACAAGAGCAAATTCAGCTATCACTTATCCCCAGCTTTTTCTCAAAAAAACAGGCTTTGTGATGTACCCTCAAGAGTTACTTTTTTAATGCCCTGAAAATAAATGAACCACAGGACTGGACGGTGAAGCAGAGACAGCACCTCCTTCTTCTGTGCTGTGCTGTATTTACAAATATATACCATATACTCACTGCTCTTGCCATACCAGATAAAAATGAATAGTGATCATGCACCAAGACAACAGCTTAGAGGACATCAGAACCTCCAGCATGACTTGTCACAAGATCAGGAGTGTTTTTTAAAGTGGGTTCATTACTATTCACACACTGTGCCCTTTCAAGGTATTAGCCATCATTCCAAGTGTTCTTTTTGGTAAGACAGGACTGTTTCTGACAACTGAGAGATTTAGCACCAACTATTTCAGGACTGTAATGCCTGAATATGGGGATTTAATGCAAACTTGGCATCAATAGAAGTATGGCAACACCTACACTGTCCTAATAACTGTCCATTAGCATTTCCATGAATTTAAAGGTCAGCTGTAAGAATTTTAACAAACTGTACAAACTGTAACCCAGAGAGCTTGATCTTGCCTAGTTTCAGAAGTTACAGTCTATAGGCATGTATACCCTTAGCAGGAACAGACGACTACCCGCCCTCATAAGCTGCTTCTGATCAAACTCTCTCCAGACCACAGTGTAAATTGAAGCATGTGAGATGTACATGAAACATTTGCACATGTTTATGCACAGTGATTCTTAATTCTTGAAAACAAAGCCAAGTTTATTAGATATTTGTACTGCTGAAATCATGTTAAAAATTTTCAGCTGTCCATGAAAGTATATGGGCTTAACTCCTAGTGTGTTAAATACCATGCACATATAGAATGGCACATAGTCTCTAAAACAAAGTTCATAATCAAACAGTCTGATCCATGATGAGGTGCAATGAAGTCCTACAGGAATGAAGAAAAGATAAAAGCAAGGAAAATAAGAGAACAGCTAAGCACTTCTGAATAGGCAGTGCAGTGTCTGTACTAAGCAATGGCATCACTGTGAAATGTCATTAGATTGCACCCAGAGATTTTCCTTGTCATTAAATGCAGCTTTGTTCTGTGTACTGACTCATATCCATGTTCTTTTGAGGATAACTTGCATTCTGAGACTCTTACAGAGTCTTTCTGCTTATTTCTCCACCAAAGACATGTTTTCTATTTCTTGAAGAATTAATTGAGCATCATGATGACAGGAGCAACTAGACCATATTCAGCACTTGCAAGTGAAGTTTCAAGGAAATTAACTTTTTATTTTTAATTTATACATGAACTTTGATAAAAATTTTGGAAATTTTGCTTTTCTCCTGAAAATGTTCATTGAAAGTTACAGTGGTAATTTATCTTAAAAGCAAACACATGGAGATCCATGGAAAAGTAGAGGTTTGTTTAACAATTCTATGTATTTTTATCACTTAAGATATTATAATAAGGCTTCTTAACTTCTTCAGAAAGATTAAGAAAGCCAAATTATTTTCTGGAATGCAAATCATCTTCTGGAGTGCTGACCACTTCAGCTGTCCACTGATCTCAACAGCCTTTAAGCTAGCACTGCCTGGTCTTCACCAAGGAGACAACTCCCTTGTTTTCTCAGCACAGAGCTCATTCTCTCTCCTTACCCAAATTTCTCAGGTACCTAAATGCAAAATGGAGTTAAAGAAATTCTATCCTTGAAAAATGGAGTCCTTTGGAAGTCCAAGAAGAAATACTTTTAAATTAATAATAAGCTAAAAAAAATCAATGCACACCCCAAGCTCGAGGCCCAGAGGTGAACTCCACTGAGCAGCATCTTATCCTAGCACACTGCTCAGTGTCTCAGGTTTAACATTACAGACTGCGTGTGCAGCTACTGCATGAAATGAAGCATGAGCCCTCTCAGTTTACGTTTCACAAAGGCTGGACAGACAATTGACTGCATTGCTCCATATGCTCTACAAAAGAGACATGATTCCTTGTTTTGTTACCATGTTATGTTCTGCAGAAAGTGTCTGATTTAGCAATAAATCTCAAATTAAAATAAGTGGATTAAATCAAGTATAAATAAAATTGCAAAACTGGAAAGAAAATGACAAAGCCATTTCTTAAAATTTTCTCACTTATCTCAGCCTTGCTGTACCTGTTGCTGGCCCAACAGTCAATCTTCTTTACAAGTGAACCCTGGAGGGACATGATTACACCTAATTTGTGGTAAATTACGGAAAACAGAGCATTAATTTAATCCTGCGTCACAATCTTTATTCTTTTATAACTGCTTTCCAGGATAATGATTTTACGGACCTTGGAAAGCAAAGTTGCTCACTTACCCACCACAAAACCAGATTTTAGAAACTTTTCTTGTGGGATGAAAACAGATGGGGGAAGGGAGCTTAAACCTGCTCTTCCAAGCATGGAAGCTTCCAAGCAGGTTCTTCCTGGCAATCCATTAGTTGCACAGCACTGCTGGGCTGCAAGTGCATGAAAGCCAGAAAGCAAGAAAAGTATTATTTTACCCTACAAGCTGATGAAAAAGGAGATATGGGCAAGTTGATGAACATGAAAAACCAACTGTAAGAATATTTCCACTTGTAAACAGGAAATATTTCCTTTCCCCTCAAATACAACAAAGATTTGGCAAAAAGTAATTTTTCCGCTATAAATGTGGCCACATGTCATATGGCAGTCATAGTATTCAGAAGTGTGGAGAGCTAAACTCTGAGTCACTCTTCACCAGTACAAAGTTCTGGAAAAGTATCCTGCCAGGATGTTGGTATACCAGGTTCATGTGATTTTTTCTTGTGAGGGTATTTTTGTTTGTGTTGGATTTTGAGGGGTTTTTGGTGTGTGTTGGGGTTTTTTAATGGGGATAATGCTACTCCAGTAGTTCTGTAGATGTCCTTTAGAAAATGTTAACCTCTATGCTCCTGGCCCTACCAGACCACTACCAAGACAAATTAGGGTGTAGTGGCATAGGCGTGAGCACCCTTGGGCTTCAAATTCTTGCCTTTACCCAGTGCAGAGGAATTCTCTTAAGGAAAAGAGAACTGACTCAATTTTCAGCAAAAAAGGTGAGGTTGCAGAGGATCAGGTCTTTGAGGACTTAATTACACAGATTTCCAGGAGGAAGAAATGCTGAAGCTTCACTCCTTTTATTTTCCTGTGCTATATTGCAGTGGTGGCAGATCACTTACCTAACAGTGCTTTTTCCACCAAGAGGTCATGTACCATTTCAGGTTTTAAAAAGTTCTTGTTCCTTTTCTCATGCCCCATTATTACGATAATCTTCTTTAATATATTCAGCTACCATATATTTAGGACCTTCATTAAGAGTACTAGTCCATGAAGAGATTTCTATTCAGTGCATAGATCATAAGAAAATGAAAAATCAGAGATCATTTTTCAAGCAAGCCAAGGTCTTTAATAATACAGCCAAACAATGCTCTATATACACTAGAATAATCTTTTCATTATCTTTGTATGAAGGACACTGACATCTTCTCATTTTTCTCAGTGATGTGAATCCTGACACCAAAAAATTCTGAAAACTCTCCTTCATATATTCTTGCTTAGATGAAGCATGTCCTTTGAAGCTCTTTTCTGTGAGTGCTTCTGGCTTGTGCTCAATTTGGCATAATTAAGCAATGTATTATATTTCTGTATGCAAATAATCTCACTCAAAATCAATGAGCCAACTCAAATGTCCTCTGCACTTGCGCTCAAACCCCTGATTTGGAAGAATGGAGGTGCATTTGTGAACATGATGTCAGAAGCAATGCCCCAAAGTTTTAACATTTTTACACATAATTTTGTGAAGAGTCTGTACCACAAATAATAACTTTATGTTAATAAATTAATTGATATTTTCTTGTTTTTACTTCTGGAAAGAACTTGTTATGTATCTCTTCTTTTCACAACTAAACATTTAGATGTCTAAGTGATCTGCAAGGGATTGTCATTTGTGCCCACATCTCCTGTCTTGCACTGACTTGCATCTGGCCTCATTGATTTCAATAAAAGTCTCTAAATCTTAGAAGACTTCCTAGAACGACCCTTCAATTAGCTTTCGAGGAAGGTTTTATAAAATTATGAAATGCCTCTTTTTTAAAATTGAATCTTTCTTACTTCCTGACACTTTTATTGGGGAGAACTGAATAGTTTAATTTGGGCAGAAACATCTAAGTCCTTTACTCCAGAAATTGTTCAAGTTTTGTTTCATTATTGTCACAATTTCAAGCATTCCTCAAGATGTGCATCTTCCAACCTGGGGGAATCTGAATATCAGATCAAACAGCTAATAGCCCAAAAGTTGTATTATCAAGAATATTGGTTTTCCTACAAAAAATTTAAAAGGAGGTGAAAATTATGTCACATCGATTACCTTTTTCCTTGCAGGTCATCCTTGAAATGAAGAGGACTAGAGCATGATTCAAATAAAGCAAGCAAATAAATAAAACTATAAATAAAATCATTTCACTTTATAAGTTGTACATATTGTCTTGAAAAGCAATAAGAATTCTTCTCAGCTGATCCATTTCCATACTCATCTGCTTCCTGCTAACAGCTTTTGTAGTGCTACAGTAATGAAGTAAAAATATTGATGCTCATAGATGAATTGGATATGGAGGACTCTTTTTCTGCAAATAAGGTACTCAAAAACAAAGAAATATACTCACTGTTAGACAGTTTGGAGATTTACTGTATGTATTATCATTCTTGTTGCATTACTAACTATAATTTTCAGAGTCACTGCCGTGTTTCAGATTTATTTTTAAGATGCAGTGTTGTGTAGGTTTTTTGTATAGTATTGTATATTCTGTACAGTTATTTATCAGACATTACTACTGCGAAGGCTCGTCTTGATCATTTTAATAACCATAGAATCCATTTGGCAACAACTGAGCTATTTGGTATTTGACTGCAGGTCCCAAGGGACACTTTGGTTCCTTAGGATCTCAACTTGCTCCCTAACTTAGAGATGCTTAGTTTGCAAAAATAAGATATGCAGTGTAAGTAGTCATTTACAATTGAAAATCACTTGAGGTTTCCTAACCTCTGGTATGTTATTACTTTGCCAATTTTGAGCTAACTAGCCACAAAACTTGAGATTTGTGCACTGATGAGAATACAATTTAAAATATTCTTCTCTAGTGTAGTACACAGATGAAAAGCAAGTCATATCAAGAGGTTGTACAGAAAAAACAAGGGGAAGATTTTTCCAGGAACATGAAAAAAGCCCCAGCCACACAAGATCTATTTTTTCATAAGAGTAGTATGATAAGAGTTCATTCCTTGTTTATGTGATCAAAGACAGAAACCCAGAGAGACCAGTGCAGAGCTTTTACCCTCTCATGGAAACTCAACCATAATACCTTTTGGGAAAGAAACCTCTCTGGCCTCAGTTTATGTGGATACTATTGGGGAGTAGGTTACATCCTTGTAGGAGTTTCTTCTGAACATCCTTGGAGGGGGATTTCCTCATCCTCAGTCAAAGCATATTTCTCAGGTGTTGCCCTCACCTGCACTATTTCCAGTACGGACCAACATAGTCAAAAGGCAACATCCAACAACCTGGTGCCACTAGAGGAGGAGAACAGACACTGATTCAACTGTTACCATCTACGTGTCCTGTCCAAGGCATTTTATACCTTAAGCTTTGACTTCTCCCTCAGTGGGAAACACATACTCTCAAAAGATTTTGACTCCTGTTTAGAGATTTAAAAACTGAAGTTTGAGTACTTAAAATTAACCACTCCATTCTCTTTCTATAAGACAGGGTAGCAAGTTTCTTGGGAAATAGTTTTTAAAATTTCCTATACAAAGCAAACCCAAAATACATAATTTTATGTTTAGTTTTTTTAAACCATACTTACTGGCCATTTTAAACCATTATTACTGGCCACATCTACAGAGTAGACACAACTTGGTTTCTTTAGGCCTCCATCAAAAAAACTCATGTGAAACATATTAGGAATTCCATACCTGTTATACAAAAGCAGATGTTTTAAAACAGCTTGAAGGAGATTTTTGCTGTGTGCCATCATTCTTCAGAGCATGACAGGGCCCAGAACTGTGGTCGTGACATATTCAATGGAAACCTATCTATAATATATATGGATGGATTATTGAGATGGTCAGAGTATAATTCTACTTAGCTTTTAAACAAACCCTTCATGTGAGTAAATGTGTTTCATTTCCATTAAGCAAAAGGGTAAAGTTTTTCATATACCAGCATGGAGAGCATAAGAACAAATGGAAAAAAAGAGTTCTACTGAATGCATGTTGCCAACATCAACTTAGACCAGGCACATGCTGTGGACCGTGGCAGGAATATTTCAAATTTTGTTCAAAAGGAAGCCAGAGGATCGTGCAACTGAAAAGCTACTGAAGAGGAGCTTGGAGAGGAAACATGATTTCAAACATGACACGTTTCCTAGTTGTAACTTTTTTTTTTTTCCCAGTAGCCACTTCTTATATGTGAAAGAATAATCAGAAAGACATGGGCACTGAGTAGGGCAGTACATGTCAGCATGGCAGTACCACTCACTATCAAATGTCTCAAAGCTTGCTGTGGACCTTTGCCAGAGTACACTTTATGCATGAAATACTATGATCTATATTGGAAGGCTTGGTGCTCAAACTAAATGTTAACATTTCCTTTGTTTCCCTTTGGGATAAATAGCTTTCACCTCTTAAACTCACCAACTCTTTACACAATTTACATAAGTGGGAGAAGAGCAGTCTGGATTATAGCCTCTGCAGTAGTTTTGCCACCTGGCTCAGTCCCAGGCAGGCTTAGGCATCACTATTCCATATAATTATGCACTCAGATAAAGTCAATTTTGCTTAGCCTGATACAAAGTCTGGCAGCAAGAAAGGGTATCATTCCACATAACATTGCTGCTAATATATCCATTCTGTGAGACTGAAATGGGATTTAGATGACATACAGGCACTGGCTTCTTCCTCTGGACGTGGGTAAATGTCTTTATGGTGCGGCTGGAAGGAAAAAGCTCACTTACCACAAACAGCCTCAGTGACGCAGTCAGAGACCAAGAACTGCCGTCAGATGCTATGACAAGTTGCAGTGTTAGGTGTTTCCTCTCGCACGACTCAAGCAATGATACAAACCCCTGACTTTTGCTAACATTTTTAATAAAGAACTGCCAAGGTACACAGATACTTGAGTATATTGCATGAGTTTCTGCTTTTATTGGCAGACCCACTTACTCAAATAAGTCATCTTGCAGTGTTCCTCTGAAAGCATATATAGAGGAAAGCTGATATTTGCCAAATGCTCCAGTCACAGGAGAGCACAATAAGCTTTATTATCCATCATCAAACATTGATTCCTCATTAAAATATGCTTTTATAGCAATTTAAATAAGATACATTCATTGTCAGAGTCCTAAGCACTCAGTGGTCGTCATTGGAGAGCCAAACATCTCAGAAAATGTCACCATTTTCTCAATGATAATCCATTGGTTTAGGCCAAACATCAGCAGTCTGTTTCTACAAATAAAGTTTCTTAACTGAAATGGAAATGTAAGTTTCTGAACAAAACAATATTCCCACAGAAATAAAAGGAAAACATTTCTTTATTTTTCACTCATACATTTTTTCTTTCAAATCACTAATGATTGGTTGGAATTTTTTTGTTGTTGTTATAAAGAAATTAATTCAAAGGTGGAATAAAACAGTTATTCCAAATTACTAAAAAAGATCTTTGAAAATGAATTGGCATCACAAACAAGTATTGTGCGTATCATAATCTGATACAATTGAAGTGAATATGATGGCACAAAAAACTTTTATTTTTCCAGTCATAAAAAACCACCAGAGCAAGAATCAAAATGATGACCTGACTGACCACAAAGAATTGGAAGAATAAGAGTCAAGATGGGACCTACTTTGGTGTGAACTTCCATTTGCTAATTTAGAGCACTTACAATTTGGGATTTAAGCAATGATGAAAGCAGTTCAGCTTTAACTGAGTACCATAACATTGGCATAATTTACTAATCCTGAATGCTGACATTACTTAATGTTCCTTTCTAATTTCAAGTGTTTATTTCAGTTCTAATTTCAAGTGTTTATTTCAGTTCTTCAGGACTGTAAGATTTCTTACTTTCTCCATTTTTCTCTTTAAATTCAGAGAGGTCAAGTATCTAGAGAAATATCTCTGTGAAAAGGCATCTATATTTCTGGCAAAACACAAAACCAGAAGCAATAAAGCTTTTTCTTTGTTCACAATCTCAAGCCATCAATCTCTGATTACTATTTAAACATCTCTGTAGGTCTATACTTCTTCTGAACAGCCTCTGCTGAGACCAAACCTTTAGAAGCCTTTATAAATAGTGTAGCTGTGTAATTTTATTTCATTTCCAATAAAAATCCAACCACCTTCAGCTGACTCCCTGGACATATGGTATAGACATCAGTTATAAAAATGATATGCCCCACTACAACGTCTGGAATGGATAGTTTGATGCTGGGAATGAATGGCTAAGTGGGAATAAATAATTTAGCCACCAGGATACAAAATCAAATGGCTGTGATTCATTCCTGTCGTGGAATGTGAAGAATGTCTTTGAACGAGGGTGCATTGAGCCAATAGCAAATAGAAATTATAAGTCAAATCTGCATGCTTCTTTCTGGTGGCAGCCTTTGAGCCCAGAGACTTTGTCTTTGTATTAAACAAAAAAGATAGATTTAGCCTTAAGTATGAGCAACCATAATCCCCCTGTATTACCCAGTGTTGTAGACTGAAGTACTGTATCCAATACCCTGTTAACAGCTTATTCCTCCTAGAACTTTACAGGTTCCAACAAGACTATAAACTCCATATAATCCTTTCCTTGTCCTACCTAAGTTTTACATAAGGAAAATATAATTATTTATAATATGCAAGTCTTTAGGACTGAGGAAACTGGGAACAGGAAAGTTAGCTTTCATAACATAGAAACCAAACCAGAATTGGAGGAAGCAGCAGGTGTGATCATCCAGGGTGCTAGTAATGCTAACGCAAAGGGCAGTCAGGAAAGGAGCCCTGGAAAAGAATGCTCTTGTATTTAAAATTATACATGTGGAGTTTTTTCTAATTAAATAGCAACTTTCCAACTGAAAACACACCTCCTTTGTGCTGTTCAGCTTTTAATAGCTGCACATTTAAAATCTCCAAATTAAAAAATATCTCTGTTCAAATTAAGAAAGTAACCCATTGGTGTAAGATGATTCATCCTAGGTCATAGCTCTACCCCTTGTTTTGCTTTGTTTGTTTGCTTTTTGTTGTTTTGGGGGATTTTTTTGGTTGTTTTGGGTTGGGGTTTGCTTTTTTTTTTTTTTTTTTTTTTTTGTGGGGATTTGGGTAAGGGTTAGGGTTTGGTTTAGCTTGGTTATGTGATGGTGATTTTTTATTGGTGTTATTAGTGGTTGTCAGGTTTCATCCTTACTTTGGTTTTCTGCGGTTTTGGGGTTTTTTTAATAATCTAAATTACTCTATGAAACTTGAAGTAACAATTTGAATAAGAATTCTCTACTTGTCAGTTTTCCTTTCAATCTTATTTGCCTTTGTAAAACACCTCATCTCATTATTTCAGTGAGGCAGGTCAGATTTGGGGCTCCTTTTGCTAAATGTGGCCTTTGTTGTGCCTCAGTCAGCTACACTCTGCAGCTGTCCTTCCACCTGCCTGCCACTCACTCGCCTGGTGCTGGAATAACTAGGTGCAAAGTGGGCCCAGAGCATTTGCATTCAGAAACAACTTTTCAGTACAATCTAGAGAGAAATATAAAGCTATTAACTTACACAAAGTTTGACAATGTTTCTTAAAAGGAATGGTCAGAGGATTTCTGGATAACCATTAGTAAATTTGGACATCTCAAATGCAAACTTTATTACAAAAGACAGCATATTCTGAAAATACAGGCCTGCGGGGATTGCTCCTGTTTATACTACTGCTGTGCAGCAACTAGAGGGTTGTAAGGTCAAAAATATTACTGAACACAGTAACACATGAAGAAGAACTACTTGATATAAATTTACTACCATAACAACTTCCAGTAAGAACAGTCTTAAACATGGAAGCGAGTTCCAAGATGCAGCTTTCCCTACACAAACATATTTTTCAAAACTAAAAAGTGAGTCTCTTGTACATTATGGAAGTAGGTCCAGCTCTTAAAAACAAACCCAAATACCAAGCTGGAGTAGTTTAAAATTACAAACAGCTAATCCACAAGCAGCCAACCTAAAAAGGCTTGCAAAAGTTTGCTGTTCCTCAGGAAAGACTGAGGAATATGTACGGCAATACATACTCATGCTACAAGAGAAGTTGCCATTTTAAAGATGATTTGTAATGCACTAATCCTTTAAAACATCTGACTTTAAAACAGCATGGGAGTCTTCTCAGAGAAAGTAATGCCCCCTAAGTAGGTCCCCTCCTATACAGTCTTTAGAAGTCTAGAAGTTTCACTTTTTGAGGATTTTATAGCATCTGTAGTTTCTAAGTCTTATAGGTTAATTAAAAATACTAGCACTTTGGTAGTATTTTCCATTCTGATTTTTAATCTTCAACTAGTGTGCACATAAACACAGAAAAATAGCTTTCTCCCTTGAATTGCTTTGAAGCATGTTAAGAAAATGTTCTTCACCCAGAGGGTGGTTGAGCACTGGAACAGGTTCCCCAGGGCAGTGGTGACAGCACCAGCCTGGCAGAGCTCAAGGAGCATTTGAACAATACTCCTGGGCACGTGGTGTGATTTTTGTGGCATTCTCAGCAGATCCAGGAGTTGGACTCAATGAGTCAGGTGGGTCCCTTCCAACTCACAATATTATGTGGTCAAGACCATCAAAGTTGCTGGTTCCTGAATTACTTGCAGCATTAATTCTTCTTCAAAGTAGGTGTTCTACCTGTAATTACTATACTAAATTTTTCAGAAATGGTTCTACAACATTTTGTTGATACATTCAGTCAACTTAGGTCTGTAACTGGGATTTGTAATGTCATAAATCTACATGTAGGTACGTGCTCTTTAAAACCTACTATTAAAAGGAAAAATAGCAATAGTTGAAAGATACACACATAATGAAACCAAAATTAGTTAGAGAAAGCCTTTTTCTTTCTAACTCTTCAGGGCTCCAGCCTTTGGACCACTACTGAGAAGGGCCAAGCTGGCCAACAGGTAGACAAATCAAGTACACAGCCAGTGAATGATTTCTGAGGACAGGTTAAACTTCACCCCTTCTTCTCAACCAATCATTGTATAAGCGTAGGTGAACGTCACCTCTCTCCACAAGTGACTTATCCTATTCAGCATTCAAACAAAATTTATAGTACATATTGGGAGAGCTGGATCACTTCACCAAGCCTGATTTCTTAGCATAGAAAAGCATTTAGCTGAAGATATTCACAAAAAAGACAGATGGTCTTGCAAACTCTGCCAAGCCAATGGGTCTTACTATGAATAAATCAAGTACAGAAGTGATGCAAGTTAATTTACCTACTGATAATTTTATCTCTTTTAAAGGTGAAGCCTCAGCAACTGCTAATAAATCCACTTATACCAGAGATTGTGTGTTTGATGGGAGGTTCCAAACAGTGAAGACAAGTGCTGCATTTCAAAAACTCCCTATGTAATGAAGGTCCAGTGTGATTCACAAGAACATCAAATTAAATACATGAAGCAGTGGCATTTTTAACCAGTGTCCATAGGGCACAATTTTGAAGCGTGGTCTGTATTAGAAGACCTTGCAATGAAGACATCTGTGCAGAGCAAATCAAGACAAATGGATCTACAAAATTCTTTAGTGTTTATCCTAAGCACAGTCACTACGAGCACAATCCCTTTGAGCCTCACAGGCAGGTTACCCATGGCAAGGACAGACTTCAGCTGCTGTTCCTCACGAAATCTGCTGTGCTGATGGCCACTCATGGCCCTGGCAGCTGCTGGACAGAGGAGAGGAAGACCTGTGCTGACTGTATGTAGAGAGATACCAAGCTCAGTCTTGACCAACCCTTCTCAGCACCACCTTTATGATCTACAATTGGCAAGGGGTCAATAACAAAGGAACAAATTATGTGGTGTTGCACAACAAAAAGGTGCATGAGCAAGTAGGTTTATAAGAGAAACAGCGGATCTGCAGTTCCATCAGTGACTGTAGAAGAAAATTGGAGGATGAAACCTGGCACTTTGAAAATCATAAGACTGCTAGGCCAGATTTTCTTTGGCTACTTCAGCATTTTACCACCAGAATTCCTGTCGGACTACTAGGGCAGCATTTAGTCCATGACGATAGCATTGTTTTCACTTATCTTTTCTGCACAAATAATTTTGTCCTGTTCTGACTTTTTTTTAAAATAAATTTTAAAGGCCAGAAAAATGTTTATGCATCATAGTATTGACTGAAAAGTTGAAAAATTTATGATCTTCCCATCTGGAAGAATTATTTTTTTAGATTTTTTATTTTGTTATTTTAAGTGAGATACTTTTCTGCTCTAGATGTTGAAACACTGATATTTTCAAGCATTACTTCTACATCTTTAAGTTTAAAAAGGCTATAAATAGGAAGAAAGGCACTAGTAGGTTTGATATCAGCTGAAGAAGAAAAGACAGCTGACTTTAACAGCAGATGCAATTTGCAAAAGATGAAAAATAAGGGTTTCAAAATCTAAGAAGCTAACACCATTAAAGACTTTCCAGTTTATATACCTCCAGAGCTTGTTCTATGTATCTCTAAAGAATGGTGTTGAAAATGGGGTTTGTAAATTCGTCTTGCAGCTGAATAACTCCTGGTCGTGTCCTATTAGATGTTTGTTTTTTTCTCTCTTCCTCATATAATCTTGTTCAATTCACAGATGCCATGGACTCTGGATAGAAAATCTCAAAGGAAAACATTTGTATTTTGGTAATACTGGGGATGCAAGTGCACAGTGTAGAATATGATATTATTCATTTGAGATAGATTTTAGGGGAAAGTCTAAAAAGCTTACTGTCCCTGGGGGTTTTTAAAATATGTGTAGATGTGTCGCTTAGGGACATGGTTTAGAGGGGAATATGGTGATGCTACATTAATGGTTGGACTTGATGATCTTAGAAATCTTTTCCAAATTATTCTATTCTATGATTCAAGAATAGCAGCAGCCAGAGTGGAGGTAACACCATCTTCTCTGGCTACGGGGTCTCGATCCTTCCATCTCTCTCTGCCTTCTCCATCAAGGCAATGGGTTAGTTCCGAATGCCACCTTTTCCCAACCAACATCTCCTCCCTTTTTTCATTCCTCTTTCCCAACAGAGCAAAGCCTAAACTGGGTCCTGCCTTAAGGCAGGAAATGAACAGTGTTGGATCAATCCTTGGACAAAACGCTTCAAGCACAACTGGATCATAATGAAACTTTACCACTAAAATCCCAGAATTATGACAGTAATATTAATTAATTGTTTTAGTAAATGGGGAGAGAACTTTTAAATAACTTTGTCTTCATCACAGCTGAAGAACTGCTGATGGTTGTCAGAACGGATTTATTTCCATAGATATACAATATGGACTACCTCTCAGGTACCTTATCCATTTTCTTAAGTTAAAAGCTGTTCCCATATGAATAAAATTGATTGTATAGTGAAAAATAAAAATAAAATTTTAAAAAACCCAAAAAACCCAAAAAACCAATAACGACAACAAAAAACTAACCAAACAAACAAAAAATCCCCAAAACTTTCTAAACTAAAAAATGTTAACCTGATATTCTACCATAACATCCACTCAGCATAATTAATTATTTTAGTTCACTTGCATCAAATCTGATTTATATTTGTGTTTTGCAGTGTTAAACACTCAGTCAACCCTGCTAATGCAAATGAAATTATGCCAGTAAGGGCTGCCTAGCGACACATATCTCAGTCTTTACACCCACAACACACAGTAGGATGGCCCGGGAAAATGTGTTCCTTACCACAAAGGCAAGGTCCTCACCAGAGCTGCTCAGGGATGTGCAGGGTGAACTCTGAATTTAAGAACACTATCAAAAGCACAGACTAAGAAGTTGGCCTTTTACACTTCAGGTTCATTAATGGAGAAAAAGGCATCATGTCACGGAAGTAGAGTCATGGCTTTTTGTAGAGGGTAATATGAGGACAGCTGATAGAATCATTGAAATCAAACCCTCATCACAAACTCGTGAACAATTCTTGCTCTCCAAACTAAGCCCAAGTTGCCCTTTCATAACCATGCAGTCATTTCCTTCAGCCATGGTGAATCACAGAATCACAGAATATTTAGGGTGGAAAGGGATCTCTGGAGAACATCTCGTCCAAACGACTTCCAAGGCAGGATCACTCAGAGCAGGTTACACAGGAACGTGTCCAGGTGGGTTTTGAATTTCTCAAGAGAGGGAGACTCCACAACCTCCCTGAGCAGCCTGTTCCAGTGCTCTACCACCCTCAGCATAAAGACATTCTTCCTTATCTTGAGGTGAAATTTCTTGTGTTGTAGTTTATGACCATTGCTCCTCATCCAGTGCCTGGGCACCCCTGAAAAGTCTGGCACGATCCTCTGGGCACCCGCCTTTGAGATATTTATATGCATTGATGAGATCCCCTCTCAATTTTCTCTTCTCTAGACTAAACAGGCCCAGCTCTCTGTCTCTTCTTGTAAGAGAGATGCTCCAGATCCCTCATCATCTTTGTGACCCTTTGCTGGACACTCTCCAAGAGCTCCTTATCTCTCTGGTACTGAGGAGCCCAGTGTGGACACAGCACTCCAGATGTGGCCTCACCAGGGTCAAGCAGAAAGGTAGGATCAGCTCCCTTGACCTCCTGGCCACACTCTTCCCGATGCCCCCCAGGATCCCCCTGGGCCTCCTGGCCACAAGGACCCACTGCTGGCTCACTGTCACCTTGTGATCCACCAAGACTCCCGGGTCCTTCTCCGCAGAGCTGCTCTTTAGTGGGGCAGCCCCAGCCTGTGCTGGTACTTGGGGTTATTCCTCCCCAGGTGCAGGACCCTGCACTCGCCCTTGTTGAACCTCACTAGGGGTCTTTCTGTCCAGCTCTCCGGCCTACTACGGTCCAGCCGAAGGGCAGCAGAGCCTTCAGGTGTATCAGGCATTCCCTCAGTTTGTATCATCAGTATGAAATCAACCTTGGCTAAAAGTGAAAAATTCAGAGAAATCTGAGAAACCTGTATGTGCATACATGGACACAAATAACATTGCAAATGTATACACCTTGCCAGTAAAAGATGGTCAAGTGATAAACTGATTCTAGTTAGCACTTGCAAGAAGTTAGGTATTGATGTGATTAAATCATTTTTAACTAAGTATAAAATTCCTTTTAGCTTAGTTCTCACAACTGAAAACTGATCATCACAAAGCAAAATGCATACTCATGAGCATGTCTGAAATATGGCTATGCAAATTTAAGATTTGATGCTCACAGCTGGATAAAAACAAGTATTACTGTAGACATACCTTTCAATCATACTGGTTTTTCAAGCACAGCCCAGAGTTACCTCTAATGGGTAATCTAACCACAGTGCTTGTAGTCAGCAATTTAATACATCGTTACTCATCCTGCTGAGACAGATGAGTGAAGAACATGTTTGTGAGCACAGAAGGCTCAAGAAATGCCAGACCTCTGAACCAAATATCTCATAGCAAAGCAACAGCAGCCAAAAGTCCACAATCACAGAGATTAGAGCTATAATGCCCTATTCACTCATTTCAGCTAATTCCCCTGAAAACTCAATATCCTTGCTAGCACTTTGCACCATTACCTCTCACTACTTTTATTTTTCAGGTTTTTTCTTCACCTTTGAGGTCAGAAGCATGCTGAGGAGAAATGACTTGGAACAGGGAAAACTATTTGTACTTTATCTGTAGAGAACTATCTGCTTTCCATTATAATCATAATCTCAGTTTATCAGAAAAATGGTAAGGAAAGCACAGGTGATTAATTCAGAACATTTTCGTTTTTAAAAATTATTACTATTGGTTATATTTCTGAGATGAACAAAAAAAAAAGTTCTTTTGAGTGAACTTGACTTGCTCTGTGCTGATGCTTTCTGACCTTTAAACTAGTAATTTGAAAAAAAGATAAGGTGTATCTCCAGACGCTTCTTTCTGTAAGGTGTTCAGATCTGTGGTTTATCTATTTAATTTTATTTTGACTTATAAATAACTTAGCCTGCATATAAACTACAGGAAAAAGAAGATGGTAAGTTATATCAGCCAAAATATACTTCCAAAAGGAAGGAGCCTAGCGACCTAAAATACCTAACAAATTCATTATTCAGATAATGCAGATACATTAAAATTATAGAAAACGAAACTGAATGTAGAGGCTGTTAAGTCAGGTATCACAGTATTAAGTCCCTGGTGGGAAATTTCTAGCTTTGATCTGAACCAATCCTCATAGGAACAAAATGCAATTCTCAGACAAACCAAAGGACAAAATTCTAAGTGTAATTTTGCATTTCAAAAGAGTCTTCTGTAAAGTCAACATAACAATTCAAATGCTTAATGAATGCAGATGCTTCATTTCTGAGAGAGAACTGGTACCCGGGGGTACAATGAAGAACCACCACTCCATGAGCTGAAATACAGGCTCAATTAGCCCACAAAAAAATGGCTGAATACATGGTACTCATTGCTTCTGAAACATGTTAAATTTCACATTAACAACCAAAAATATTTGTCTCTAACAAGACTTGCTGATTGCCTCTCTCCAAAAGCAAGGATACAAAGGCATGAAAGCTGATGTTCTCTAGGGGGCTTTTTTGCGGAACAGAAGTCAAGTGTTGTTGCACCTAAATTCTTCAAGCACGACATGAATTTCAGATGTGTCAACAGTCATATGTGTGGAAGATGAACCAATCTTTGCAATAGACAACTTTTCTAACTGTATTTGGAAGCAAAAGCAGGGACAGGGAGAGTGAGCAACTATTCCTGGATATAGGAACAGAGACAGTTTCAGCCCTAAAAGAGAAATTGCCTTTTAGAAGTAAGGAAGTGCACAGGAATACTAGATGTAAGCGGTACTTTTCTCTACGTACCCAGCACAGTGGCCTCCCAACTACCTCAAGGTGATAGCAAAACTGTGCATGGTAATATTAAGGCAGGAAAAGTTCTATTCAGTCCATATTTTTGGACAAGCACTGTCTCCCAGATATGGTTTCAGCACCAGAGGAAGCTCCTGTGCTGATCACATGCCACCCATTCAAAGTCACCCTCATTCACTCCTGAGCCAGCTGCTCTGGGAGCTCTCCATGGCACCAAAGCCATCAGTTTTCACTGCTCCATGGACAGCAACACAGCACCTGGAAGAAGGGAAGTTAGTCTGGGATATCAGCTATCTAAGCAGCAGCAGGAAACCCTCCACAGCTTGGGAGTGTTACTTAAACTATGTTAATCCACAGAGGAAAATTTAGAAGGGCTATTAAAAGCACAGGGACAACAAGCCCACACATGAGGTCTGTCCCACCTCACCCCTTCCTGCTCCCTCCCTTGTACCACCAGCACTGTAGGAGCAAAGCCATTTGCAAAAAAACCCCAAATCACAGAACAATTAAATGAGCTTTCAGCTTAACCGGGGTGGCAGTATGGAGGCACAGAGTGTATGACAGGATAAGCCTGACACTTTTTCCCCTGGTTTCCAGCTTTACAACCTGTTTCCTAGACAACTGCATTGTCGCCTTCACACTTTCTACCTCCATGCACAGCCCCCTCTTCAACATAAGGAAGCCAAAGTGTTTGTAAGGAGGTGTACCATCTGCAGTGCTAGTTTCTGCAACATCTAGATTTAGTTTGGCAGTCTCACACCTACCCATTCCTTGCCAGCTGCAAACTTAAGTGGGTTTGACAGAATACAACCAGAACTCAGCAGCACAAATGAATACGGGGAAAACAGAGGACTCACTACTGGCTCGTACAATTCTTGTTCCTAATATTCCTCCTATATCATGTTGTGTCATCAATAAACCAGATAGTAGAAAAGCATTCGATCTCTGTAATTACTTTTTTATATACCTTTGACTCATAGAACATTGTTTTTAAAATCAAGACAATCTGAGAGAGAGAGAAATGTATATATGTTTCTCAATATATAACTCAACCAACTAAAATGCTTCTTGCTCTGGCTCTAGGGAGCATGACAACAATTTCTTCAGCTCTAACCTTCAAGGCATTATTTGGTATGCGAAGGTATTGTAAGAAAATAAAATTTTATCCAGGCAAAAGCATTACAGAGTGAAGAAGAAACCATGAGTGAAAGTCACCCCCCACATCATAAGAGGCTGTGAATTTCTGTTTTAGAGAAAAAACGAGGAGAAACAGCATTTGTGATTATTTTGTGGCTCCCCTGGAAAGTTTTGGTGCCAAATCATGAGTCCTGCTGACCTAAACTGGTCTGTCACAGAGACAAATGTTCATCACTCAGCTTCCATATTTCAAAAAAGCACAATGTTTTACTTAGTGATTTTTAAGTAGTTCAGGAAATGAACCCAGACACAGATCAAAAAGTTTGGATGATTACTTAAAATATGACACAACCATACTGTCTGGAAAAACAGGACTCAAATCCCAATACAATTTGCTTTAAGAAAATATTTTTTTTCTGTCTTTACTCAGACACAACTTAAAAATTTCTGCTTTCCCCTATTCCACATTATCTAGAGCAATAGGACATGTATAATTTTTATCTCCATTTTAATATCCTCTTTCTCCCTTCAGAAATCCTACCCTACAGATAGAATACAGAATTGTATCATAACTTCTTTTACCTGTATTTATCTTTTACTATTTTATCAGCTGAGCTCAATTTTTACTCAATGTGAATATAAAGTTCAACAACAACAAAGCTGATTCTGGTTCCTTCAGACCTTGTATTGCCTTTTGAAATTTAGTGATCCCTGAAATCCTTTAGTCAAAATGAGGCTATTTTAAAGCAGCATCATCAGCAGTAACTAAATTAATCTCAGAACATGATATAAACTATGCAGTCATTAATGCCATTTCCTAGACACTGCAGATGATGAATAGGACTTTCTTGAGGTTTGATGACCAAAAATAGGACCAAGACCCAATATATTAAGGCTCTGTGCCTCTTGTCCTTACCTACATAACATAAAAACATTCAGAACAAAGCAAAGGCACAAAAATCGTTCAGAAACTTGCAGAACTACCTCCAGCAAATAAATGTAATACTATAAAAATAGGAGTGTTCATAATAGGTAATTGAAGAACAGCTATGAACCTCCCACTCAACATATGCACAAACAGACACTGTAATTATTATAGAAAAGTTGCAAGTGGTAAGAAGATCAAAGAGTTTACAAAGTTTTTTAAAGGATTGACCCTTGAGAAGAATCATCCTATGAACAGGTGGTAGAGCACCATAAGGCCTGAACTTCCAGATCTCCAAAAACTGTCTTGTTCATTCTTTTTTAAGAATTATATTAATATACTGGCCCAAATAAATAACTGATGGTGAATTCCACCATCTCAAGTGTAATTTTCCATTGATGTCTAATTTTTTTGGTTTTAAAAAGCACATTTTATTTCTGTCTTGACTTTGTTCCTAAGCACATTTAAACTCCAGCATTCCCAACAAAACACAGCATTGTCCTTGTATAGTCAAGAATATTTTGTATTAAGCTTTGTCATCATTACATAGTCTTTTGTAACACTATTCTCACCAAAAGCCTATAAAAAAGCCTCCCAGTTACCACACATGAAGATCAGCTTTTGTTCACTGAAGAAGATTAAATCCCTTTTTGAAACCCTTGAAATCCTTCATGCCATTATACCTGCCATCAGCATACAGGTTACTTTTCTCATTTTTACAGTACAATGCCTTGCAAAGAAGAGGATTCAAAGCAAAGGAAGCAGAAGAGAAAAAGAAAATAATGTGAAGCAGCCAAAATATAGTAAAGTTGCTGCAGAAATCTCTCTATGCTAACAGGAACTGAGGAGGTTCTAAGCCTCATGTTTGGCTCAGCAATCAAATACATTTCAGCAGTGTGAGATGAATGCCTTAAGGTTTTCACAGGTTTCAGGGTTGCTGGCCCCAGGAAATCCCAGTTTCTGCATAAAGAACCTTAGGTCAAAGCAAACCACATTTCTGCTAATGAAGAGAAACTATCACCTTTGCATCTGATTTATCTGAATTATTTCACACTGCCCCTTTCTGGGGACCTAAAATGACCAATTCTGATGTATGCACATCTACTCTACAGGCTCACAAGGCTCACCTCACTCTTTGTGCCTTTAATAAGAACATTGCAACTTCACAGGTAATTGCATACAAAGAAACTATTCACATATTTCAAAAGGCTGGCCAGATAAGTCATAGCCAAAAATCAAGTTAACTAAGACAATTCTTGTTTTAATACTGTTAAGCTTATGATGGAAAAAATACTATGCAAAGTAAAACTCTTTTTGACATGCCATGTACTGGTTCTAAAGCTGTACAAATACACACATGTAGTCTCAGGATGCTGAGTCATGAGTCTCTAAAAATGAAAAACAACTCACTGTCCATTGCAACAACCTTCTCTTCTCCCCAGCTGTCATGAACTCCTGAGAGCATGGGGTAGCAGGGGAACAAAACCCCTGACATCTTAGTCTAAAGTGCTTTGCCTAATAAATACCATTTCTTTGATCTGTGACAGCTGTAGACTTAAAAGGCATCCAGCCTTCATCCAGGGTTATCAACAAGGCTGCACAAAATAGATTCCCCCTGAGTAGTGCAGAGACTCCTGAATGTCCACTGCATTCTGTGGGATGCTACCTTCTATTTTCAGGTTACTGTTTTTAAGCACATTTTTCAAAAGCACATGCAAGTGGTGAAAAGCTTAGTTCCCATTGCCTGATGTTTTCTCTGATACAGATATTTTCCCCAGAGAAACACATCTCCTACTTCCACCCAAGACAGCCCCTTCTATTTACCTCATATGTATCACCAGAATTACCAGAAGCTTTGTTCTCAACCTAGTTATTGCCTCATTAATGCTCAGAGGACTGACATTTGCAAGCAGCCTAAGCAAAGTGCTGCAACCTTCTTTCAAAAATCTCAGAGATGCATTCCCACTGTGTGTAGAAACATCTTGTACCATTACAGAAGTCAGCTCAGCCTCTTTAACACAGTTTTCATAGTTTGGTTTTACACACTCTATGCAAATAAGCAGTGCAACTCAATAAGATGGGAAAACCTTGATGACAGGAATTAAAGATTAAAAATTAGACCTGTAAATACAGTGAGGATTTTAAAAGTTACTATCTAGAACAACTGTATATTCTTTGTATATTCTGTCCAAAGTTTTGGGATAAACAATGACCCTGCAGTAACTCAGACACTGGAGGAGACCTAGAGGAAGGGCAGTGTTAAACTTAGAAATTGAAGTTGCGTTTCATGGGATCATAGAATGGTCTGGGTTGGAATAGGCTTTAAAGATCACCTATTTCCAACCCCCCTTCCGTAGGCAGGGACATCTCCCACTAGACCAGGTTGCTCAGAGCCCCATCCAGCCTGGCCGTGAACACTGCCAGGGATGAAGCATCCACACCTTCTCCGGGAAACCTGTGCCAGTGCCTCACCACCCTCCTGCAGTAAAGAATTTGTTCCTAATATCTAACCTAAGCCTATCCGTTTTTAGTTGAAAGCCATTACGCCTAGTCCTGTCGCTGCCTGCCCTTATTAAAAGTCTCTTTCCAGCTTTTTTGTAGGCCACCTTAGGTACAGAAAGACTGCTAGGAGGTCCCCCCAGAGCCTTTGGTTTTTTTTCTGATTACATGACTCATCCTGCCTCAGGTAATACAATGGTGTTGCAAACATATATATGCTATAGCATATACGTATAGCTATTATCTCTGCAGTCCTTCTCTCACTGCTCACAGCAGATGTTTGTTAATGCACATAGCTCCAGTCCAAGGATATACATGGAACTCACACAATTCAATCTTAAAAGAGAAACAAATTTAGAATTGAGTGTTGTGCCATTTGTTTGAAATTAAAAACCCAAACTATGATACTTCACGTGAAACACAGAGCTTGCGTTTTGTCCCAAAATATCAATTCCTAAGGTCATTACATCATGACAGAAAGAAAAGAAACAACAAATAACCTAGCTGAAACAGCTGAACAGTTGAAAGTATATCAGCTAATATATCTGACCTTCTAAAAAACCTCTAAACCAAGTACATATATTCTGCAATATAATTTGCATAATACTTGCCTTTTTCAAATATTAATTCCAGAAAAAGCAGTAGTTTCAATACTTATAAAGCCAATTCAACCCTCTACCTATCTTCATGAGACAATTTTTCATCATATATTTTTCCCATATATGAAAAAATTACTAATTCATGACACAAAATATTAGATAAAGAACGTATAGGTTTCTAATATTGGTGCTTTTCAGGGGCTGGTGGTGTGTTTGTTTCATTAGCAGAACTTCAGCTCTGCCAACAGCTTCTATATTACTGCAGAAGCATCGCAGCAGTAGAGCAGTGGAACACATGATATGATGGATTGGTGATACTCGAGGTTAATGGAACTGACCATATTCAGCTGCAGAGTTGAATACCGAGGCCTGGTAAAGCCTGCTAAGGCAAGCAAATCCATGAGATTTATCCCCTTTCCTCCTTCCTGAACACCAAAGCAATAACCTCTCAAGTAAAATTGTTATTTTGTATTTGGAAAGATTCCACTCAAAAAAAGAGCATTTATCAGTTACATAGACAGAAAACCATATCGTGCTGTTAGAGTGTGCATTCATCTGTTATGATAATTATATTTAATACAGGATTATACCTTCTCCTCCTGTGTACTACTACTAAAAACTACCATTATCCCATTTATACTGCTTTTTTTCTTTCTTCTTCAGGTCCCTTAGCAGAAAGCTTTGCTCAAGTGAGGCTCTCCTGCCACAAGAGAGGTTGTTCTCTTCTTATGCACAGCATCTAGCTAAATCCGGGACAAATGCATATGTCACCCTCTAAATCAAACACTCTCTCTGTAATTTACAGTCTGCTCCAAATTATAGCAATTCAACCAAAAGAGGAATTTGCCTTAGCACTTCTGGGTTTTTTGGTAGACATAATTAGTGCCACATCATTTAATAGCTCTTGAGTTAACACACTCCAGTTCATTTTTGCTTGTCAGTTTAATGTGATAATAAGCAAAAATCTGATGAGAAGAAACTGAGTGAGCTGGGGTTGCTTATCCTGTAGAAGAGAAGTCTCAGGAAGGACCTTATTGCCTTCTTCAACTGCCTGAAAGGAGGGTGTAGGCAGGTGGGGCTCTTCTCCCAGCTAACAAGTGGGAGGACAAAAGGAAATAGCCTCAAGTTGCACCAGGGGAGGTTTAGATTGGATATTTGAAAAATTTCTTCACAGAAAGGGTTGTCAAGCATTGCCCAGGGAAGTCATGGTGTCACTGTCCCTGGAAGTGTTCAAAAAACATGTAGATGTGGCACAGAGGGACAAGGTTTGGTGGTGACACAATGGTGATATGGTTGGACTTGATGAACTGAGAGGCATTTTCCAACCTTGAGGATTCTACGATTCTATGAAAGCAAGAAGCTTTCATAGCTTCATCAAGTAAGAGTCTCATAGTTTTAGTTAGGCTATTTTTCTTAAACATGAACAACCCTTACTATCAAGTATGACACACAGAACAACACCGCATGCTATTCCCAGGAACAGTTATGAGGCCCAAGAAGAATCTGAAGCCAAATAAAAAGATGAGGAGAGGAGCATTTTTGTCTGCTGTGCCTTAACCACCACCTCTGTCCCCACAGTGAGGATGAACCACACGGCACACTACGTCGGCAAGGCCCTGCAGCTGCCTAGCCGGAGACAGCAGTGCCCAACACACACCTTTCCTGAGAGCAGCAGCAGTGACTAAAATACTCAAATAAAATCTCAACACAGCACCAGTATGAGTGAGCATGAAGCAGTGTTCTAATTCTCTGCCCTGTCCATCCAATCCATAGTGCTTGTGTTTCTCCAGGAAGGGTGTCCCACCTTAGGAGCTGAGTCATGGTTGCTCTTCACAAACCTCCCACTCAGCTCAACACCTTCAAGCAGCCACAGTACAGAACTGGTCTTCTAAATTTCAGCGTGCCTTCTGGGGAAAAAAAATACATCTCAAACAGAATTGGGTAGACTACAGATGAAAGGACTACACTACATATTATCTGGACCCCTGTACCCTACAAGTGCAGGTCAATTGTGGACAAGTTAGACTCCTCAAGGTGCTGTTAACTGGGCTTTAGTGTTGTTGAGACACCACTGAGACGTTCAGGCTGCAGAATAAGAAGACAACAGGTATAGAAACACCCTAAATGCCATGCTGTTGACTGAATTCGGTTTGACAAAGGTTTATTAGCTCAAATATGGACTAATTTGAGCATAATTTATAAATTACAGGCCAATTTAGACAAGAAAGAGTGGCTGCTGCATCAGTGCTATGAGGAGTCAGAGCTAACAGCGCCTGTCTGAGCCTGTGCAAGCAGACCCAAACATGGTGTTTCTGGGAATGCTGCATGCAACAGCACAAAGATATTTGCAGCAAAGCCAGCTCTGGTGCAACAAATGAAAAAATATCCGTTTTGGCTCAGCTAGAGCTGAGTCAACTCTTACAGAGTCTGTTCACATGAGCCAGGTTCTGGGAAAGCACGAAGCAGTGGAGACTGTCCAACACAGACATGGAGATAGCAGAACTCCAGAAACCAAGTCCTAGAAGGACAGCACACTAAACAGTTCTGCAGAAGAAAGAACACCCAGTTTTGACTTGGAGCCTTAACACTCTGCTAAAGCTCGACGTGATATAACCAACATCTCTGCACCATTTCTCAGTATATTCTCTAATAGTAACATTATCCATGCAGTAAACTACAATTATTCTGCTGTATTAGGCCCCTAAAAAACTCAATGGGGAAAAAATAAAATCCTTCTATCTCTTACCCCAAGAACACACAATTTGTGTGTTCCTGACCTATGCTTTGTAATTTCACATCATAAAAGACTGGAGAGAAATGGATGCCCTGGGTTAGGTATAATTTGCCTCTACTACAGTACTTAAAAATCTCTTATACTAAGAGTGTATGTCAGCTTAACGTCACAGCCGTTTCACTTTAAATTGTGTCTCTAGAGCCTCAACTAAAATGTATCGTATTTATGGGCACTAAAGTTCATATTAGTTACTTTATCCAAATTTACTGCAAAATGAAGTTGAGTTAGAACTTCAATTTAACCTGAAGCTGCACACAAAAGTCCATTGTACTTGCCTGAACTTAAGATTGCTTAGGATTTTATTACTGTAAGATTTTATTGGCTTTGAAGTGCAAACATAACTGTGGGCAAAGGGAAATAATATAGATTTTAATATAATTTCTACTGAAAGAAGTGTTCAAGTAATAACTTAGAGCAAATTTAGTATTCGGTAGACTGACAACTCCAGAGATAAGATTACACAAAAAACCCCACTCTCTGAAGGGGAGGTAAATGTACTTCTGGGGTTTGTTTGTTTGTCTTTTCTTAATCATAACTTCAAAGTCACATTTTCCATTGGTGATGCCTACAGTAAGGCTTTACATCTATATTTGGGGTGTGCAAAAATGATCAGGAACAATTATGTCGTTGCCACTTGGTGACTTACCACTGATTTGCTGCTGTTAAGCTCCGAAGCTTCAGTCCTACACATCTTTAGTATGAGTTCATGGTGTTTTAAGCAAATGCATTGTGTTCCTTATTTAAAACAGGAGGACAACTTACACCAACAGCATACCAACTCTGCCATGATTTCTATTGCTACTCTAAAATATGGCTGCAAGCAAAAATACCTTCTCGTTCCAAAACAGGAGAAGTTCTGGCAAACTTGAATGCCCCGGATGCAAGCTTCAGGGGCCTATTTCACTGGGCAAGCTCTGAGAAATAAAATAGTCCCAGTAACAGTGACAGAAACACAGGTCAGTGCATGCATACTGAACAGAACATTATTACCTTGACGCTGTTACCTGTGTTTTTTCTGTTTTCCATCCTTTTGTGTTTATTGTTTTCATAATTTAGTGTCATTCACTTCTGATGCCTGTTCCCATGTCAACTCTCATCACCTTCCTCTTTCCTTTTCTTTTCCACTACATTTTTTCTCCTAATCACACTTTTTCTATCCTCTTCCTCCCTATGGCAGTCCATTTCTCTTTGGCTCCTACTGAGGAAATCTTGTACTCACCTGTAAGCAGGCAGTTAAAAATGTCCTACCCCAAAGCTATGCAGAGAAATCACACAGCAGACAATATAAACTGGTTGTGGTCAAACTCTGCTGAGTCACTGGCAGTAATGTGCAATTCAGACAGAATTAATCTGCATGAGAAACACCATCAGGACCATGCTGTCATCCCAATCTCCAGGCCAGGGAGAATTAGTTTCAAAATACAGTAAATACAAAGGTGCACCTGAAGTCTTAGAACCATAGAATCATATAATGGCTTGGGTTGGAAGGGACATTAAAAATCATCCAGTTCCAACCCCCTTCCATGGACACAGACACCTTCCACTAGACCTGGTTACTCAAGGCTCCATCCAGACTGGCCTTGAACACTTTCATAGATGGGATATCCACAGCTCCTCTGAGCAACTTGTTTCACCACCTTCACAGCAAAGAATTTCTTCCTGCGATCTGATCTGAACCTACCCTATTTTAGTTTAAACGTATTTTCTCTTGTCCTTTGACTACATGCCCATGTAAAATGTCTCTCTCCATCTCTCCTGTAGGCTTCCTTCAGTTTCTGGAAATCTCCAATTAGGTCATCCAGAAGACTTCTCTTTTCCTGGCTGAACAATCCCAGTTCTTTCCTCATAGGAGAGGTTCTCCATTCCTCTAATAAACTTGGTGGCCTCCTCTGGATGTATTCCAACGCATCGATGTCCTTCCTCTGCTGGGGACCCCAGAGCTGGATGCAGCACTGCAGGTGAGGTCTTAGCAGAGCAGAGCAGAGCAGAGCAGAGGGGCAGAATCCCCTCTCTGGCCCAGGACACATTTGGCTCTCTGGGCTGTGAGTGCCCATGGCTGGGTCATGTCCAGCCTCTCACCCCCCAGAACCCCCAAGTCCTTCTCTCTCATGGCTGCTCTCCATTTGTTCATCCTCAGCCTGGATTGATACCGGGGTTTGCCCTGACCGAGGTGCAGCACTTTGCACTTGGTCTTGTTAAACCCCATGAAGTTCCCATGGCCACTCCTCCAGCTTGTCCAGGTCCCTCTGGATGGCATCCCATCCTTCAGGAATGTCACCTGTACCACTCAGCCTGGGGGCATCTGCAAATCTGCTGAGGGTGCACTCAATTCCTCGATGCCATTAAAGAAGATACTAAATAACACCAGTCCCACTATGAACCTCTGATGGTCACCACTTTTCACTGATGTCCACTGGGACTGAGCAGCTGACCACTACTCATTGGATGTTACCATCCAACCAAACACCCCTCCTAATGAATTAATCTCCCTCCAACTTAGAGAGAAGGATGTTGTGGGGGACTGCGTCAAAGGCTTTATCGAAGTCCAGATAAATGACATCCATAGCCCTCCCCTTTTCCACTGATGTGGAAAAGTCACTCCATCATAGAAGGGCATTGGGTTGGTCAGGGAGAACTTGCCCTTGGTGAAGCTGGATGTCCTGAATCACCTCTCTGTTCTCCATGTGACTTAGCACAGCTAAGTCACTGTTCCATGATCTTCCCAGGCACAGCAGTGAGGCTGACAGGTTGGCAGGTCCCAGGGTCTTCCTTTCTACCCTTCTCTAAGACTGGTACCATGTTTCTCTTTTTCCAGTCACCTGGGACTTCACCTGACTGCCATCACTATCTTCCTCAAATGCCAGTTGAAGCAAACACAGAATATTTTTGAAAGCCTGGGAAAATATCAATTTCTACCTAGCAGTTCAAAGTCTCCCAAGATTTAGGGACAGCAGAACTCTCTAATGCCACTGAGTTTTATTTAGTTGCAGCTTGTGACTAACTTGCATATTCTATACGTCTGTAAAGGTAACGCAGCATATTAACAATGGCCTAAGAAATACACATTGAAGGTAACTCTGTTTCGGGAAAAATAAAAGCTTTTGAATCTGGTAAACAGAATAGGAAAATGCCTAACATAGTGGTCAGTTAGGAGCAGTGTCCTGGAATACTTCACAATAAAGAGCGAAAGAGGTTAAAAATAAATTATAGGAATAGAACAGCCTCTGATATGGTCTTCTAGGTCTAAGTCTTCTGTACAACTCTAATGTTATTTCAAAACAGTTAAGTGACTCAACACAGTAAAACCCGTAAGTTTCTAAAGCAAATTTCTGTCATTGTTTTTCTATTTACAAACTGATTTTACATCAAGGGCTAATTAAGATAATTTCACTCAATGCCTGTGGGCAAGAAGACATTAAAGACTTCATTATATCTTTGGTGCTTAACTCCCACTTATATGCTTATATATTAAAACAAGAGCCTTGAACTCCAGAGATCATTCTGTCAACATCCCCATCTCAAATTAAGGTAAATGTCTTCCTTGCTATTTTACAAATGGGCCAAGCCAACATTGCTGGTTTTTGTTGTGATGCAATATGCTCATGGCTGGGCATATGTGATGCCTGCAAAATAATTCAGGGTTCAACTGTCTCCAGTTGTGCAAGTTCACCTAAAAAAAGGGACAAAATTATTCTGTTCTTCATTCTTCAATCTCAGGGCAGATTTTGTGAGCAAATTCAACCTTAGACACTACAAGATCAGATCACTCCTTCCACAACTAATTTGCCAGCTGTAGGTGTCAAGGCAGAAAGTCTTTTCAAATTCTGCCTCTCCCCAAATTAGTCCTCCCTTTACAAGAAATCAAAATAAAACACAACCTCATCTTTCCTGAAGAGGTCCTCACCTCCATCTGGTCTTGCTCCTGACATACCCTCTTTGTGAAGGTTCAGATATTTCTACTTCCTCATGACAGAGTACCTGTAAGATCCCTTCAGTCTGTGGAAATCCATATCCTCTTCTTATTATTGGTCCATCCAGTCTCCAACTCAAACACTGACAAGTACTCTGCTCTAGCCCATGAACAATCCTGTTTCTTTTCTACACCAAATAACATTAGGATCGACTGATGATGAGTTTCACCATTTTATCTTCAAGAGAATTTTTCCCCCAAACCACCTCCACAGAACGAGACTCTTAAATCTTGAGGAATCTTAACAGTATGTACAAATACCCAACAAGAGAGATGAAGGAAAGGGAGCTGAATTCCTCTCAGGGATGCTCACTGACAGCACAGGAGGCAGTGGACAAAAACTGAAATGTGAAATTTCTTTTGAACACAAGATGTGAGGGTGGTCAAAGAGGCTGCCCAGTGAGCTGTGGAGTCCTCATCTGTGCACATACTCAAGAGCCAGCTGGATGTGGTTCTGGGCAATCTGGTGCAGCTGACCATCTTGAGCAGGAGGGTAAACTGGATGACCTCAAGAGAATATTCCAACCTGGGCGATTCTGTGAAATCTCATTTCCAGCTGTGTGAGCTTGTTTGAATGCTCTCCCTCAACAATGGGACCCTCTAGATTTCCATTTCACAAACCCCAAGCAAAACATGACACACAAGAGCCGACTGAACAATCTGTCACAAGGCAGATCAGCATTTTTTAGCTCTAGAGCTTAATCCACATTTGTGTTGCTACTTGTGTTGGTTTTGTGCAGCCTTTGTTTTTTGGTAGCAGGGGGCCACAAAGGTGGCTTCTGTGAGAAGCTGCTGGAAGCTTCCCATGATGTCCAGCAGAGCCAATCCTGATGGCTTTGAAGATGGACATGCCGCTGGCCAAGGCTGTGCCAATTAGATGATGGCAATACCTCTATGATAACATATTTAAGAAGAAAGCAAAACAGAAGTAATGGCACAGTTTTAATTCCAGCCAGAGAAGTGGAGGAGGTGAGAACATGTGAAGGAAAACAACACGGCGACACCAAGGTCAGTGGAGAGGGAGGGGGAGGAGGTGCTCCAGGTGCCGGAGCCGAGAGTCCTCTGCAGGCCGTGGTGAAGGCCATGGAGAAGCAGCTGTGCCCCCGCAGCCCATGGGGATCCACGGGGAATGCAGAGATCCACGCGCAGCCCGTGGGAGAGGTGCCCATGCCGGAGCGGGTGGATGCCTGGAGGAGGCTGTGATCCAGTGGGAGACCCGGAGGAGAGAGGGGGCCCTGCTGCCAGGCTGGAGCAGCCTGTCCTTGGAGGACCCTGTGGACCCAGTTTTGGCAGAACTGCTGCTCATGAGATTGGAGCCACACTGGAGAAGTTCACAGAGAACCATCTCCCATGGGAGGGAGCCCACAGTGTAGCAGGGGAAGGACTCCTCTCCCTGAGCCAAGCAAGAAGAAAACCTTGGGTGATGAACTGACCAAAACCCCCATGCCCTGTCTCCCTGTGCTGTTGGTGGGAAGGAGGGAGAGTTTGGGGTAAGAAAAGGTGTTTTTAAAGGCTTATTTTATTTCTCGTCATCGTCCTCTGATTTTGTTAGTAATAAAATCACTTTGTACCTCTAAGTTGACCCTGTTTAGCCCTTGGAGTGTTTTCTCCCGGTCCTTATCTCAACTCATGAACCCTTCATTGAATTTTCCTCTCCGCCCAGCTGCAGCAGTTTGGCCAGTGTCAAACCACAACACTACTCCACCCTGCTCAGTTACATTCTTTGCCTTTTCTATTTTACTGGCAGTATTTTTCATCAGTGCTCCTAAACCATCCATAAAGTTTGAGAAAACTCAGTCCTAATACAGAAGCTTTGCGGAATCTTGCTTCAGCCAGGTTGAAAACTGCTTATTCGCTCTGTTGATTTCTGCCTGTTACTTAGATGTTAGCATTTCATGTCTGCCTGCACCACCACCCAGCCTCCCTAAGAGCCTCTGTGCCACAGCCTTCCGAAAGACCAACTCCTCTCATTCAGCCATGCGTTTGACATTGCGCTTGCAGAATCTCAAGAAAGAGGCTGAAATAAATTTGTTGATTTCTTCACAAGTACTTCAGGAGGTGGAGGATGAAAGAAACTTCTGCAGACCAGAACAACTCTGCTTGCAGGGCTCTCGGACAGATTCTCAGGAAAGAGACAATAATACATCAAAATGCTTCAACAAATGAATTCTGCTAGAAGCAAAAACCTAGATGAGGACTCCCGGGATCCAAGGTCTGTCCACACATGAGGCATTACAGTATCACTGAATAAAACGCTTAAATAGCTGTAAAGCCAGATAAGAGAATATGGGACTTTCACCACTTCCTTCAGCCACAGCTGTTGGACAAACCAATCTGCATCTTTTATTCCTCACCAGAGTGCTTGATAGCCAGCTTACAGAGATTTCATTTATGCATTTAAGAACTGAAAAACACAAGTGCTAGTGAAACAGCAGGCACTTGTTAGATATAGTAAACCAAAAAGATACACCTGGTAGTGCAGAATGTGGGAAAATACAGGGCAGAGCATTTCAACAGCTGAACAAGGTGAAAACCTGTTTTTGCATGTAGTTTATGCCTGTAAGGTTCCTTGCATACCTGCCTGATGTTTAAAGTTGAGTTGGTGAACCATCTGGGTGAAAGTATAGTTTTTAAGTCTCTATTCCCTTGAAAGCTCAGTGAGTCAGGAGTCATTCCCACAATCCAGATGTATGAGAATTACTAGTTTTTCTCAATATCCCATAAAAAGGTCTGCAAGTTATCGTTGTCATTTTAGTTTTAAAAAAATCAAATTGTAACAATTAATAAATAGATTGTTTCCCATTAAAATAAAGACTACATGGTTTAAAATACTTTTGAAATTTCTCATGGTGTATTTTCAAAACACTGCCATGCAACAAAATAACAAAGTGTACACTTTTCTCTGCTCAGAATTTACCTATCAGTGATTTCCATTTTCTCAAGGTGGTAAGTTATTGTGTATTTGTCTATATTGTATAACTGATTCAATTGTTTCCTGAATAACTAATGAAACATTCTTAGTTTAAACAACAACTAGCAATTATCAGACAGGCTGCACAGTGTTCTGTTACTTTCCCTGACTGACGTCAAAGATTGTGCTGGTGTAAATATTAGAAAAACAAATGTAACTTACGGGTCAATATTTGCTTCACCTAAACATTTTCCATCTGTTTTTAAATGCTGCTTTAATAATTATTTTTGCTGGTTAAAATTCCAGTGGGAGGGGATCCCAGTCAACATGACTAATTTTTTGTCATTGTTTTGAGCAGTGTCTCTTTATTAGGACTACACTCCATTATAGAATTGGATAAGCTTTCCAGAGATTAATGTAAAAACTGAAAACTTCCATACTACCTGAACCAATATGCACATTCACCAAATTGTTTTATCTAAGAATATTTATTGTGAACATTTTGAGCTTTTCACATGTTTAGAGGTGACGTGTATTTTATTAAAAGCCGGTTAAGAAGTCTTAAAAAAGAGAGAAATACAGCTTTAAACCTTAGGTCAAGTAATACACTTCTGTTGAGCATTTTCCCTTCTTCAGAAAGGGAATGAAAGGTCAACTGCTTGCACAACTCCAGCCCAGCTAAACTTCTTTGCCACCTGCCAACATCCACTGCTTACTTCAGAAATGACACACACCGTGATGTGGGTTGTGATTTTAATCAACCCTATAATCAACTACAGAGGCATGCTCTAGTTACATTTATGTATTGCTAGTGGAATTTGCTTGTTTGCAGCAAATTCTTTTACTCCTTTTCACTTCATTTTAGACCAAAACTGATCACCCATTCTGTGTAAATTTGAAAACTAACTCCTTCATAATCAGTATTTTCAAGCATGCTGTATATACTAGTTAGTGCAGTAGTACACACTCAGCCCAACAAATTGCTGCCTGGCCATCGTGAGGAGCAGAGGATGTAACATTTGTAAGCAGTCCTTACGAACACCCACTTAAATTATAAAGGCAGTTGTCTCCACTTAATTTCATTTCATTCTCCCAAGAGTCAGCAAAATGTGTTATGAACAAGCTATTGAGCTTTATGAAATGTTTCTACAGAAGTAGTCAAATCTGATTACCTGGTGATTAGTCATCATTATTAATCATAATTAGCAGTAAGATGGAAATGGTGAACATTTTAAAATTAGTAATCATTTATTTTTTGAAGCAGCAGCACTGAAGTAAGACAAGTAAATGAATCTGAAGAGCCTTCAAAATGTGTATCTTAGCTACAAAGGTGCTGCTTCTGCTAAATGAAGATGTGGCGTGTTCACTGTTCTAACAATGTGAGCTGCAATTTAGGAGCATTACTAGAGTTTGGAATTGAATAAAAACGAGAGAAAAAAGTCAAGCATACTAAACAGTATTGAATATTAACTGCAAACCTGGTATCTGTGTTAATACGATGTAAAGAAGAGATTTTATTATTGCTGGCATCAGAGAAGAGAGCGTATCTGTTACAATTTGTAGCTATGAGCAGTGATTCTGCTTATGACTTTGACCTTCACTCCAGATACCCTGGCAGAGCATGTCTGAACACCTGAGTTTCCCTCTTGCAAATCCTCTAAGACTTAGAATCATGGAATTATAGAATGGTTTGGGTTGGAAGGGACCTTAAAACCATCTAGTCCCAACCCCTCTGCCA
The DNA here is from genome assembly GCA_013398955.1 of Callaeas wilsoni. Taxonomy (NCBI): domain Eukaryota; kingdom Metazoa; phylum Chordata; class Aves; order Passeriformes; family Callaeidae; genus Callaeas; species Callaeas wilsoni. Next base: position 85,126 of record VWPU01002068.1, on the reverse strand, counting down.
TGGGTTGACACCTTCCACAAGACTAGGGTGCTCAGAGTCCCATCTGAAATAGTCTCAGTAATATAGGGAAAACATGCTGGAAAAAGCTGGTGAGTTACTTGTGTGTGCAAAGACCGTGAGGAGAAAGAACTAGACATGAATGGCCTGCATGGTGTGCTCTTCCCTGGAATCATGGAACCCCTTTCTCAGTGAAGGCACAGTGGGCAGAACACCCACTGCCAATCTGCCAGCTATGCCTCAAGCAGTCGCTTCCCTGGCAAGGAGCAGGGTTCTCTCCAGCAGCCCTGCCCACAAGGGCTGCTGGACAGGCACCCCGCACTCCCTCTGCACCTCCTGTGACGTGACCAGGGCCGAGGTCTGCAACACACAGCCTGATCCCAGCACTTGCTCACAAATGGTGCAAAATCCTCCACCACTTCACTGCGGGGAGGGTGGGAGGCCATGCCCTCACTCCTGGCAAGGCAAGGAGCACTGCGAGAACGTAAGACCCTGCCCACCTGTTATCTAACCTGAAAATATACTTAGAAGTTATTCCAGCTGTATTTTTTATGAGACAAACACCTCAACGATTAAATAGAAATAAGTTACAGCTTGGAAAAATTTACTTTCTGAAGCTGAAAAAGATTTAACAGATTGCAAAGAGATCACATGAGTTATTAACACTTCAGTTAGGTCAGCGGCCTAAAAATGGTCATGACTGATACACCAAAGCTAACATTTTGAAGATGGAAGCAGCAGAATTAGTCCTCTCATTTAACTGTTATCAGAAGCAGAAAGTTTGTCTTTACCTTAATCATTGCCTTTTCTGAAAAGTAAACTGATAGCATTTTTAAGTATTCAGTTGTGCTGTAGGAAAAAAAATACCTCAATTTAAACTACTTTTGTCTTGAAAGTCAAAGCCTAGAGAACAAGAGAATCAAAGATCCTTCCTCAGGAGAATTTCAGAAACTGTATTTTACTGCTTTGGTGTCAGGCTAATTGCTATATTTGGTTTCCGTTCTTTCCCTAGAGACCAAATTTAAAAAGTTCAACATCAAATTCAAAAAGGGTTATAGCTTGCTGCAGTTCTAATCCATACTCTTCCAGTGAAAACTTAATCCTATGTATAAAGGTTTAATGCATAATGATAGTATGTAAGAGTTTTTCTGCTGTTTCAAGCTGAAATTTCTCCACTCTGAGTACTAGATTGTTGCTGGCTGCAGACGGGCACTTGTTTGGCATTGTGCTCATCGACAATGGTTGTTATATAAACAGTTATGATAATGATGATTGTTTTCAATTATAGTCCAAGCCTCGAAGTAAAATCTTCCAAGATCACAAGCCAAACACCCAGTAAGAAATTTAACTTGTTCCCTAATGCATATGAAAATGAACACATGCAGTTATTCAGAGACATTACTCAGAAAGTTAATCACAACTTACTGTGCTGTTATTAGCTGAAAGTATGTCCATCACTCTTGACAGGGTCTCTGCCACCATCACGCATTGACACAAACTGCAGTTAGCACTCCACCACACGAGCTAATGGGGGCTGGAGCTGCTCTGAGAATGACGCGGGCAGGCGGGTCTGTCTCAGCCGTGCGCAGGCATGGGGACAGATCTGACCGGCGAGCCGCTGCACGGGGAGCTGGATGGCCTGGCCACAGAGCAGGGAGCAGCCTTTAGGCCAGCACTGGACTACAGCAGGTAGGACCCTCCTCCCTCGGAAACTTCAGGGAGCACCCTTGGCACTGAACAGTGGTAGGGCAGTACTGCTTCCTGCCTGGATATGTTTCTGTACACCAGGTGGGGCCAAAGCTAGCAAGGGTGGCCAGATCTGCACAGATTTTATACTGAGCTAAAAGCTTAGGGTGTCTGCAGATTAACTGTGCAACAAATCCAAACTTAGTCAAAAGCCGATAGGTTCTGTTAATTGTGGCTCACAGCTGAACGGGACCATCAGCACACTGAGTCTCCTCCCTTGAAGTACCAAATGTAACCAGATAAACCTCTGAATTATGAGATGATGATGGTGGATGATTGAGGAAATGACATACACGTAACATACAAACAAATACTCGCAATTCTTCTGGCAATCCTCCCTATGCCAAGGTAAATGCAGGAAACAATTAGTTGAGTTCTCACACAACTTCTCCTGACAGATGCTGGCAGCAGGGGACAGGGGAAGTTTTGCATTCAATGAGAGCCCCAACAGCCACTGACACCAGTGCCAAAGGAGGAGAGAAAGATTAGCCTTCCTCTGCAAACAGAAGAAAGGTTTCAAAAAAATTACTTCCCAAAAGGTCAGTAAAAAAAGGCTCATATTTTTAAAAGCATCTCGTAATCTGGTAGGATTGTCAAAAGCTTGTACGTGTCTTTTAACAGCTAATCCCCTCTGGAAAAAAAATCTGATTTAATAGCTGAATCATCCCTTAGTGAAGCAAAGTTAATTTCAACTTTGAAAATGGAAAATCAGTACTTAAAAGGAAAAATCCGTAAATGGAAATCAGCATTTTCTTCCGCCTTCCACCTGCAAGGTACAAAAGACAATGGCACATAGAAAGGAGCAGCTTTACCCTGTGAGTCCTGCAGGTAACTAATAAATAATTAAAAATAAGCCCCATGTTTGCAAATAATTGTTTTAATTGTGAACATTTGGGCTTAAACGTTTTAGCAACAATTCTGAAGTATCCTCACAACATGTCTTTGATGAAAAAACACAAAGAATTGTGATACTGTACATGTAATTTTAAGTAGTCCAGGTACAGCCACAAATTAATTTGAATTAATTACTCATCTACCTCCGGTGAGTTTCTCTGTGTTATGACAGCTAAAAGTGAAATAGAAAGAACTCAAGAAAGTAATTTTCTCATAACAGAAATAAAGAAAACTTGGTGATAAAAATGAAAACTCACATCTTCAGATAGAAATATACATTGATGTTCTCTAACAGTTCAAATACAATTTAAGTGTTACAATCAAAGTTTCTTTTTCTCTGAGACAATTCAAATGGGAATTATCTTCCTCTCATGAAGGAATATTTCTGCTCACAGTCTTACTGCTTTCCTAAAGCCTTCTGTTTGGAAGGTTGAAGATACAGCCTAACAAGAGCAATAGAAAGGGAGAAAGTTACAGTTTTAGAGGAAGCAGCTCCTGATACTGAACTATAGTGCTGAATTAACAGATGCTTCCCATTAACATACATTAGTAAGTTCCTGCAGACCTCTGACTTTATGACACACCTTTGTGAACCAAAAACATAGTAAGGGTACCAAAAAATGGTACTACCTAGGGCAGCATATACCATCTTAGGAATCATGGAACTGTTAGCTTAATGATAAAACCATTAATTAACCCTTTATTATTAAAAAAACCAAAAGAGCATAAGTTTAGTACCAACAGCAGAAACTTATTTTTATTCGTCACAAGTTATTTTCACCTTTAATTAGACTTGTCCATACAAGACAAAAGGCTAGAGTTCTTTCATATTTTTTAGAAGAAAAATTTGACATAAAAAATCTCTTTTCTGCTTATTTAGAAGCCTTGTAAAAATTCTTGTAGCTGGGCAACTATTTCTGTATCCACGGTTTCCATAAGGGCATGAAAACCTTGTTCTCCCAGTAATTCCTGCTGTGCTTTTAACTTCTCATAAATGAACTGCTGCAGTGACACAGTGTGTACTGGGTCCTTCAGTGCAAGCTGTGGAAAACATGTAAAAGAAAAATATATAATAATGCATTAAAAATACTCTATGAGTTACGCATTTTGATTATAACCTCAGCTCAAGAAAGAAATCTGCTTTTATTTTCTTTGTACTTACTTGAGAAACAAGAGGCAACACTTGTGCAAAACAAACAAATTAATTATTACCAAGGCAAGTATCAGTTTAAAACTGTTTGAAACAGTGTCAAATCATGAATCTTACACTTTGCTTTAAGGTTTCATGCTTCTACAAGATAAAACAATTTCAAAGCTGCTTTATTAGTTACTGCTGAATGAGGTTCCTGTAACTCCTAAAAATCAGATCAGATCTTACCAAGGACTCTAGTGATGGCATGCACTATGGTCAGTTTTATTTTATTAGTAAGAAAACAAAACACTGAAAAAGTTCAACTTGTTTAGACTATATGACAAAATAAACTGTCCACATGTACAAAGAACAGGCATACTTCAGTACTGATACCTATAAACCTCATAAATCCAGCTGGATTATACAATTTTCTTTTGGAAAGGGAAGGACAGGATATTTGTCACTATCTTCCCACATCAGCTGCCTTTTAATGAAAGCATAAATAGGTTAAAGAAGAGGCTACATTGACAGAGGATGTATTGCTAATTTCAGTGTCAGCAGACACAGGGGCAGGCTCAGGGCATTGACAGTTATGCCACATTTGTCCCTCAGTCCACCAGGCTGGATGGAAGGGGATGGGACATGGGGACACCTGGTGCTTGCTGCATCACAAAGAAACAGGATGTTGAAATCAATGGCAATTAATGCAGACCTGTGATCTGTTCATCTCAGTGTCCAACCCAAACAACACTACTGTTACGCTGGAAGGTCATGAAACTATTTTGCTATTTCAAGGTAAGACCTGATCATTTTATTACCTATTATTACCATTACACTCTTTTGAAAGGAGAAGTAATTGCAGTAACAGTCTGGTACACTGTAGGGTTTTTCTTTTTCCGCTAAATGTAATTTGGCTCCCTAGAATGTAACAGACTTTTCTAACGGAATTTCTAAATCACAACTACTCTAATCAATATTTGCCGAAGTTAGTGGCATTCTTTTCCTGCCTTGCCAAGCAAAGAATCTACCAGTTTCTGAATAATATGAGTTTGATCACCTAAAACCATAATTTGGGACATATAATGAATTTATAGTTAGTTTCTGTAAGTTCACAGCTCTGAATAGTCATGTATAAAATTACTCTAGGGAATTTTGCACAGAAAAATAGGTATTTAAATACAAGCGTTCTCATCCTTGTGACCCTGACCAAAGCCACTCAATCATAACCTCCACAACTGGGACAGAGGAGAGAAAATATAACGAAGGGCTTATGGCCTGAGGTAAGAACAGGGAGAGATCACTCACCAGTTTCGCACATGAGCAAACTCATGACTCAGAGAAATTAATTTACTGCCAATCAGATGAGGGTAGCGTAATGAGAAATGAAACTCAATCTTAAAATACTTTCCTCTCACCTCTTCCTTCTTCCGTCAACTTAAACTCTAAATTCTCTACCTCCTCTGGAGCAGCTTGAGGGACAGGGGAATGGGGATTGAAGTCAGTTTATCACATGTTGTCTGTGGTGCTCCTTCCTTCTCACACTCTTACCCTGCTCCATCGTGGGGCCCCACCCACAGGAGCCAGTACTCCATGAGCTTCTCCAACATGAGTGCATCCATGGGCTGCAGTCCTTCACTAACTATTCCAGTGTGGACCCCTTTGTTTCCATAGAGTGCAGTCCTTCAGGAACAGGCTGCTCCACTGTGGGCTCCTCTCTCCATATGGCCACAGGTCCAGACAGGAGCCTGCTCCAGTGTGGGCTTCCCACAGGATCTGACTCCTTCGGGCATCCACCTCCTCCAACATGTGCTGCAGGTGGATCTCTGCTCCACCACCGAACTCCATGTGCTGCCAGTAACTACACATTATTGAAATGTGCTTTATGCTGCTCAGTGAAAACCTGGATTTGACTAGCTTTTCAATCTCATTATTTTACAAATTGATCTTGAAACTGGATACGGGTGCCCACCTTGGGGCTGGACTGAAGAAACTAACCTTCCGCCTTACTGGTTGTAAACACTGGCTTGAAGTAGACAAAAAGTTCAGTGGTTTTACTGATTCTCTTTAGGTTGTTCTTGATTTTCTTAACACATTATGTATTTATTCCCTCTTTTACTTTACGAGTGGTTTCAGCTACTATAGTTTTCTAAGTGTCATGTGAGTGTGTGCACTGGTGCTCCTCCAGAGAGGAAGAAACTTCTATCACGTGTAGATAGGAATGGGTCCAGATGATTTTGTTTTTAATCCAGTTTCTAAAATCAAATGCTAGCTATGCTTTCAAAGCCACGATTAACAATTCTGATTATTATCTCACACTTCTGCTACTAGTGACCTACCCAAAGGACCTGTACAATTTTGAAATAAATAGTCAAGTGTCGTGTCTCAATTTCTTCACCATCTGCAAAGCTATATACCGAGCTATTTCAGTTGGGATTCAGAATGAATTTATAGCAAGCATTCATAACAACTGTAGTTCACTTGCTTTAACAGTTGCGAGAAACTGCATTAAAAAGGGTAAGAATACAGTGTACACTAAAGTTAGCTGAAAAACTGACAGCGTAGAAGGCTTAAGTCGGAAATACATCAGGAAAAATTAACTAAATATAAGAAGTCTAAAATAGACAGCTATTCTTACAAAAGAGGCTTGAAAGGAGAAAAACAAAGGATTTCCATAATGCTTAGGAATCTAGAAAACACAGCAACCATGGAAATAGTTAAATTTAGACTATGAGAATGAAGCTTTGATGGTCATGTATAATTTATTCTCTGTAAACTTTCCAAGAAAACAAAGGCCGAAAAGGTGCTCAAGCTTAATGTTGAAGAGCAGATGAGGAACAAATCACAAGCAATTCCTTAGAGCAAAAAGGAAAGTGATATGCAAAGGAAGATATATTTAAGGGAAGATACATGCAAGGGAAGTAAACCAAGACCTTCGCTGTGGTGTTATTAGTCTGGTGAAGCTCCTCCATATCAAAACACATTTATCTTTACTCAAATGACCATTGACTCTGTATTGCATGTGATCCCAGAACAATTCCCTCACTATGACTGTGTTCGTCAACAATATATTGGTGTGTTGTATCATTTAATGATACAGGATAATTCAATGTGTCCTGCTTTTCATTTTGCCTGACATATCCACACTGAAGGTAGTCCACAGCAAATCTAACAAGTCTACATTCTTCAACATATATCCAAACTACTGAAATTAACCTGCAACTGAAATACTAAGGTCTGACACAAAGCTATTAAAACTTTAGCCAGACAGCAATGAAGTCTGAGTATACTCAAAACTAAGAACATAAAAGCATTGTAGATTTAAATATACTTTGCTTTTTAAATCTGATAAACAAAACATGTCTCTCTACCTGTTGATATATAGACATATCTATCCCTATTGGCTATATTGAGAGATTATTCAAAACCACTAAGAATAAATACTACCACTCTGCAACGAACAGCTAGAATTTAAGCCCATAAGCAAGAAGGAAATTTAACAGAGTCTAGAGATGCTTTTAAGAGTAAAAATTATGTAACTGTGTAATACATTTTTAAGGACCACAGAAAATGGTATTTCTGCATTTTGTTTAAATCTGAAATTGCAGGACACTAGGAATTTCTCTTAAGGTATTTCTAATAGCAGAAGAATATGGAAAGGTTTTTGCACATTTTTAAAAGAAGGATATATATATATTATATTGCTTTTATTAATATATTCCTATATATTACTTAGTATTTAAAAGAAAGTTACACAAGTATGCATTGGCTTCTTTGCAAGAGTTCTTTACAGTAGAAAAAAATTCTATGCAAGCACATGAATTCTTTCAAATATAAGAAATTTGGCCTGCCATGACATTTCAATAAAGTTTAGCTCTCTGCTTTTTTCAGTAAATTCTTTCTATACTGTGTTAGTATTGTAATGCCCAGATTTCATGAACAGATGATGTTTATTTTGATAACAGTTGCCAAGATGCAAAAGGAAAGCAGAAGTTAAGTGTTGTGGTTGCAAGGTTTCACATTAAATTTTCTTTTTTTGATTCAAAACATGAATTTTCCAAGAATAATAGATCAACCAAACCTAAAAAGAATGTAGCGTGACAGAAGTGAAGCACATAATCAGGTCTATGACTGAATAACAGGTCTAAAACTTACCATTTTTTTCCTTTTGTCTTGTTCTGTGGGAGGTTCTTCATCTTCTGTAGCCTTGGGCTCCTCAAAATGAGACATTAACATGCAGCTAAAAATGGGAGTAAGAACAGTTTTAACATACATTATAATTAAAAATTATTTTAAGTTACTTTTTAAAACACAGAATAGATATGGGAGTTTGCTGAAAGTCAGGCAATCTAATCACAAGTAATTTTTTTCTGAGAATGGTGAATCTAATGAAGCCTGAATGCATGTTCTCTGTCACCTCTACCTATGTAACAATCTCAGTTATTCTCTGTACTTTAGCTTATGTTGTGGGTTAAAAATGCTTTTGTGCACACAGAATACAGACTATATGGCTTTAAAAAAAAATTATAGAAAAACGTACTGTTCCTTACAAAAATTTTCTGCTCTTTTCAAGAAAGTGCTATCCAAGCACTGTATACTAATTCGAAGTGGCACATATACGAAGATTGCAAAGATGTCTCATGGCATTCATGTTTTTCAGTGAGATCTTAGACAAGAAGACCTGAAAACTAGTAAGGACGGTGCTATTGGTTCTACAATAAAATTTGCAAGACACTGAACCAAGGTTATAAACTCATTTTTTGTTTTGCTGAAACCCTCAACTGGCCATATGTGCAAGTAACAGCCATATTTTAACTTTTATTTTTGAAGTAAGTATAAATTCAGGAAATATGAAGAAAAAAACCAGTTTAAAAGTCAGAGGTTCTTTTGTCTGTTGAAATGGTTTGAATGGACTTCATAAAGACATTGATGAAATCTATCCTCTAGCAAACATGTCTTTCATTCACTTTACATGCTCTATGCTTAAACAATAGACAAATATTCCACCACTTAATCAAATCTTTTCCTGGAATTCGTGCCTTAAAAACCAAAAGGATTTAAAAAACACTCAGGAGACGACAACTTGCCGCCATGTATCAGGTATGATTTAAGAGAAGAAGGACACATAATTCACATATTACAAAGCACAAAGACAGATGCAGATTACTGCTCATTTTCAGTCTGCACTACTGTGCATTTTTAATTGCTGCATTCTACTAGCATGTGAAATACTCCATCAACTAAGTTAAATAACGCATTTTAAAGTTACTAAAATGAAAAAAGGTTGTGATTTTATGTGTTTTTATGATTTTATATGAAAATGTTCAGACTTACTCTGTTTACATATTTAGTTTTCTACTAGCACGTGTTTAGAGCTGTATGAAACACTTCCTAAACAGCATGGCAAGCAGGGTCAAATGCTAACACAGAAGCCATTTCTAATAAAGGGATTAGTTACTTCAAAATTATACAGCAAATTGAGTGTCTCCTCTGCTCACAAACAGCTGCTTGCATCTCAGTTTATTAAAGGAAAAGGAGACAAAAATGTCAATTGTCAAAACATACAAGATTGAATTAACTTTTTCAGACCTTCATAAATTTTAGGTACCACAAAATTCAAAGCACAAGGAGAGGAGAGAATAAAAGAAGAGACGATGATAAAATTGGGAAAAATCTGAGTATTGGTGAAACAAGACTAGAGCAACGGAATGCTCCCCTTTTCAGAAAATTTGAGGTTTGTAAAACCCTCTCATAATTATCACTACAATGTGAAATATGAACTCTAGGAAACCTGGCTGAGTATAATCCCTTTGTATTGTAAGACAGTGAAAACATTTCCATAACCTGATTAAAATCCAATCTAAATCTAAAAAATGACAAGATTATTTTTACCTCTTCCAAAAATCTTACTGCTCTAACTACAACAGTTTCTTTAAAATTCCAGTTTAAATGTATTCATTTAAAGTAGTTAAGTCACTTAAGCCATTGACATTGTTTAACCTTTACAATTTTCCCTGTACTTGTTTATTCTCTCTTCATCCTTCAGTGGCTGAAATTCTATAGTGTTTCAGCTTTGATTTTCCTGTGTTAAACACGCACATAATTTTATTTCCTGCACTGCAATAATTAGCTAATATAATAATCAGTGGACTACACATTATCTTTTTTCTGAACCGGTTTGGGCTTAAGCCATTCTTCTTCAGTCTGGAGAGCCACAACAATGCACATGATTTCAGATGACTGCTCTCACTTTACTTCCAGATGATGTCAAAATACATTACACAAATGTCAGAATCTTTCAAACTGCTCTTTCAGAACCTGTTAACGTATATATGTCCTTGGTTCAGTGTGGCTATATTTTATGAAGCAAAAACAATGCCCAGAGTTTGGAAAAGTAGTGACAAGTTCTACAAGCCTTCAGGCTTAGAATATGAAATGAACTAGGATAAAGTTTATTTATTTCTCAGTAAGAACTCTTTTCAACAAGTGCTGGCAAAGCAACGTATTTAGAAATAGAAGGGCTCTGTAATGTTGTCTCCAACAATAAACAAAACACAGTGCCAGACATTGTGCATATTCCCAGACTTTGGAGTTACATCTGCTTTACTGAGAGTTTGGTGGGAAGTACTTTGGCAAGCAGTTCTTGGGCATAGTTCAGGCTCAGTGTGAGTGTGGACTGTGCTCAACACACAGTTGTGTGCATACCACCTGTTTTAAGTGGAGAAGAACTTAATAGATTGCATTCTGCTGTTCTGTGCCACCTTGTTTCAGTGGCAGCAAACATCCCCTTAAGCAGTTTATTAATAAGTTCAGATAGTCTTTTCCATCACCATGTAATGATCTGAAAGAAAATGCTTGATTCTCAGCATCAGAGAATCAGTAAATTCTGTTATTAGCACGTAGTGGCTGTAACAATATCCTGCAGAGCACCTGTTTTTAATGTTTTACAAATCTCCATTCTAAAAGTATGTAATCATTACGGAGATAAAAATGACATTGAGATCTCTGTACAAAAAATATCTTACTATTCATTAGTATTGTGGGGTTTTTTTTTCCCCCAGCTTTGATGGACTACAGCCAGTAACTGAGGAACCATCAGGAGATTAATGAGTGTGGTGCTGGGTGGCAGTGCACTCTGGACACCTCCAACACCCACATTCCTGCCACAAGCAAGCTCTTGCTCCCAGCTCTGGAAACCGTCTTCTGAGATATATCCTGCAGCAGCACATGTTTTACATTAAACAACTGGAGAACTTTTCTTGTGGGATATGCTTTCAAGCTCTCCAGGCTGTGAAATGTTATACACTAGGTAAACCCACATGAGGTTCATATCACACTCAAAGAAACTCTGAGCTTCCTCTGAGCTAGGGTGGTCCCTATCAGCACACAAGCTTGTTGTACTGAAATTTTAGATATAACAGTCAAGTAAGCAAAAAGCAAATCTAAGCATATAAATGTTTTAAGACATAATTTAGTAGATAACTTAATGAACAATATAAAATTATACTGTCATTTTAAGCCATCTTTCCCCATTGCCATTATTTTCTTTTAAGACCAAAAGTTTCCTGTCTTCCTAGAACACTCACTCTTGAGAAAGTAGAACTCTAACAAGCATGTCTTAACTGCCTACAGATTTTTCAAATGAAAACACTTCATATAAAACAGTACTGCTACTGTTAAACCCAACATAATTAGATTTTCTGCTTACTCTTTGTATGTTCCTGTTTCAGAATCTTCAGTCATAACATCATGCAGTCCTTCCACTGAAATGTTGATGATACCACAAAATTTATCTTGGATAACACTGTAAAAGAACAAAATTTATTTTGGAAAACATTGGAAAAGAACAGGAAAGTGACTTAGCTAAAGGAACTGCACAGGAAATTTGTTCAACTATAGAGTACGTTTACTGAGAGGTATTTTCCTTGCTTACTGCTTAGCAGAGCATGCTATCAAGCAACTAATTCAGTAATTTTTTTAATTACAAAAAGGCTTCAAAATATACAAGAAACATTCTTAAATATAACAAAACTTAATGTGCCACTGAACACCTAGAAGTAATTGCAAATGGAATAGAAGAAAATACACATCAGCACAGGAGTCAAGAACTGAGTGGGAAGGGCATGCTCCTGCCAGCAGGGAAGAGAGTAGTGGCTTCTATTCCCAACACATTTACAGCTTTTCTACCATCACTATTAAATGCATAAACCTACACAACCTCTTGAGCAATGGCTGCCTGTAAAGAAGGTACACTCCCCTACTTACCTGTATTTCTTCACCCTGCTAGGCAAGCAGCTCCCCAGAGAGGGTAGAAAAACCCTGCGCCCAGTTCTGCAGGAATGCCACTTTCCTGACTGTGCAGAGAAAGGGTGACAGGATTTATCTGTTGGACACCTTCTGCCATTTGACATGCAAGGCTATTTAAGACTAATGCTGGTAGGTATCACTTGGGACTTAAAAGGCATGAGTAGTCATTTACTCATCATGACCTGAAGGCTTGACTAGATAGGCCCACAATGTCCAAAATTACACTAAACATGTTTACATTTGCCCCCGCCTTGAGAAAGGATGTGCCTGTAGGGTAAGGGCATAGAAACATGATCTCCCTGTGATGCATAAAGTAGGTGTCACCAGCTCCTAGTTAATGGAAAGCAGCCAACTGCTGCTTCTGCTCCATTTCCTGCTACTGTGGATCTAATACCAGAGACATGCTATTGTGGAGCCTTGGTTCTAGGACTCCTCCTCTATGAACTGCAAAAGTGTGAAGATAAACTGCAAGTGAAAAGATGTTCATCTCAGGAATACCTCTAGCTACAAGCAGCAAAGAGAGAGAAAGGACCTCACTGGTGATGGTAAACTACAACCCTTTTCCTGGGACTGCCACTGACTGAAGCACTTTATTACTCCTTGTTTGGAATTTCAGGCTTAATTCTCCCAAAAAGATGCTGCTGCTGCTGCTCCCTAAGAGGCAGAGGCAGACACATTCCATTTATTAACAGGCACTGAATATGAAGTTCATATATTGCCGTTGATCATTGTTTTCACACAGAGAAATCTATTTCCTAATATTCTTTCATTTCCTTCTCTTATTTGAGATGAAAACTGAAGACATGGATAAACTGTAGCTCCTTATACAACAGCAACTGCTTTTGGAAAACTTCTTGTCAGACACACAACAAAATTTTACACATGACAGTTAAATAGCAATAGATGCCTTAGAAAAATGCTTATCAAGTTAGAATACTAAACATAGAAAATATTTCTTTTATATTTGTTTTGATAAAATTGTAATTTCATTCATGATCCTTTGTTTCAAAGGGACTAGTTTTTGTTCCCTTTTTTAATTCAGCTACTGTTATATGCCAGGATCTGAACTGTATTTTGTATCATCAGCCTTGAAACTCCTGAATTCCACAAAATGAAAACTGACATAATTTTTACTGCCTGATTGCCAGCTATGTATTTTAAAAGACATTTACTCCTTCACCAAGAGGCTTCCCCATCACATTTGTAACAGCAAAGCACTACATGTTGTGAGACTGAATCTCTGTGAAGTTCTGCAGACAGCAAGCAAACAACCTACTGATCTCACAGCACAGCTGGGAAAGTGAACAGTGCCTCAGCCGCCTGCACAATGAGCCTTCCCAGACAGAGCAGGTTTCTTCACCAAGTCAGAGGTCCTGCCTAGCACACCTCCACCAAGCCTCTTTTGCCTCATCCTCACTTTTGAAACACATCTCTAGGAAAATGCCATTAACATGGGTAATATTTTCCAACACGAGTAAGCTTAGTATTTTCCAACAAGCTGCCCTCAGATTCATGTCAACAGTAGACAAGGGGCATTCAACTGAGAAAAAATGTGCACACTTTGAGCCCTGGTGAAGTAAACTATGCCCTGCTCATACACACTATTTAATTAATAATACAGGATGCTGTCCACACCTGTATTATTTCTTCCTTCCAAGTTGCATGAATCCCAGAATGGTTTGGGTTGAAAGGGACCTCAAAGGTCACCTAGTTCTGACCCTTCTGCAGTAGGCAGGTCACCTTTCACTGCACCAGGCTGCTCAAAGCCCCATCCCACCTGGCCTTGAACACTTCCAGGGATGAAGCATCCACAGCTTCTCTGGGCAACTTATTCCAGTGCCTCACCACCCTCACAGTAAAGAATTTCTTCCTAAAATCTAATCAAAACCTACTCTCAGTTTGAAGCCACCCCCCCTTGTCCTATCATTACAGTTTCTGATGAACTGTCCCCTCTGGCTTCCCTGCAGGCCCTTTCAGATACTGAAGGTTGGAGCCAGGTCCCCACACAACCTTCTCTTCTCCAGGCTGAACAGCCACAACTTTCTCAGCCTGTCTTCATAGTGGAGGTGTTCCACTCCTCTTATCAACCTTGTGGCCTCTGGACTTGCCCCAGAATTATCAGGTCCTTCTTATATTGAGGGCCCCAGAGCTGGATGCAGCACTCCAGGTGGGGTCTCATCGCAGCAGAGCAGCAAAAACATTGTTCTTGACAGCTACCACAAAAGCACATAGGGAAATGGTTAATTTCTTGGAATGGATATTCTTACTTTATGACATAAATGAGAAATAGTATTTCACTTCTTTCTTTAGTGGAATATTCATGAGAGTTTTTCATTTTTTAAGGAAAACAAAGAATGTAGAACACCATTCAAAATGTAATTTGCCTGCAGCTTTCAGTAAACATAATACCTTTCTTTTCTCCCCTTTCTTTTTTTCCCCTGTAAATGGGACATACAGTTTCTTTCTACCAAAGACCCACTGAAATATTTACCAAGTATGGAGCCATTAAACAGTGCAACTATTCCTAGAACACAAGACACATGCTGGTGAAAAATAAAGATACCACAGACTCATGCTTTAAAAAAAGAAACCTCAGTTAAAGTTCAGTGGTAATATAAAATGCATCAGGCCTTATTTTTATAGATGAGAAAGCAAGCCATGCCACTCAATGTAATACCTTTTCAAAGAGACTAAAATTAGCTTGCTTATTTCAAGGAACAATTAGAGAAGTCATACGAGAGGATTCAAAGAATACAAATGCTGTAATCAGATGAATTTTCATAACAGAACAGTTAATATGTTTCATACTAAAATCTTAAACCTAGAGGAAGGCACCATTTAAGCCGTTTCCCCCTTGAACTGCATTCAATTCAGACTAGCAATGAAACAAACAAAAGCATCAGGCTGTAACTGGTTTTACATCTACCCAGTCTTCCTAAATTATTGGGACAAAACCTTGTTTGGTATGTAACAAAAGTAAAAGGCCCACATTTAGGACCTAAACCACTCCATAACCCAGTTTCAAAGATATAATGACTACTTTTTTTAATTACAGACTGGTATTTTATGTTGCCTGTTAACAGAATTCACCTTACCAATAATGAAGACAACATTTAGCATTCAGGGCACCTTCCATATGAATAATCTCAAAACTTCTATTTCAAAGCTTGCACAATTTTTTAGACAAAAGAATTAAAGCTTTGAGAAGGACAAAACAGACCACATCTGTTCTGAAAATAAAAAAGGTAGGGTTTTTTTCTTCATTCTGTCTATAATTTCTAATGCACTCAGCTATCTATACAACTTTTTTATTATCCTGAGATTTTATGTGAAAATTAACAATTTTTACTTTAATTATATAGCCAACTACTGTAGACAAAGCTCTATCATGTTAAAACATGCTGTGACAAATTTTTAGTGGTACTTAAATAAAATGGACCCCATCTACATTGCATATCCCTCAGAGTGAGAAAAAATTCTATATGAGAAAAAACACTTTTTTAGAGATTAAAAGGAAGATAAAACATCATCTGCTTTTCTACATTCACCAGGATGAAACAATGAACACCAAGAGGAGTTTGATTTCATGTCTTTACTAGTGTACATATTGAGAAAGCTTAATTAATTCTTTATTCTTATCTCATTAGCCAAGGAAAGAGGTGGAGTGGGACAAATAGAGATTACTCTGCACATACTGTAAGTGATGTAAATGATTACTACACACACACACCTCCCTTAGGAGCTGCACAGCTCTAGAGAGCTCCTAAAGCAGTAAAGCAGCAGCTAAGCCAGTCTTTCCAGGGGAGTCCTATGACTGACCATAAACCTGATCTTCATGAAGCACCACTTTGCTTCATGAGGGCAGACTCAACTAAGTCTTCTAATGTATTCCCTAATGATTTTAATAGACATATGAACCACACATGTGTACACGACAGGGTCAGTTTCCTGGTATGAACATTTAAATACAAAAGATGCTGACTGCTAAAGAAAGGCATTTCCCTCACAACTGCATAATAAATCTCTCAGTGCCTTGTTAGTCTAATCCCTGTGTTGGCCAGGTGGATATCAGAGGATATCTCCACTCCAAAGGATGGCTTTCAACTGCTCTAACTCTCCACTTGCACAAGCAGCTGCGACACCAGTTTCCTTTCATGTTCCATCACTACAGATGGTGAGACTCAAACCTAGCAAACAACTCCCACAGCAGCTTGTCAGTGAAAAAGATGCACCTACAGAGAGAACCTCTCATGCCTTTCTGTAAAGAGCAGCTGTGGAAACCAGAGCCTAAAATAACAGAGCTGTTCCCTGCCAAATTTCTTTGAGAATTGAGAATTAGGTTTATTCAGATTTTAACCTTTGTGCACTACCAAAACTCCTCTGTAACAAAGGCATAGCAGAATTTCTAACAAGAAAAACTTAACTAGTTTCTACTGCATTCGAAGTCCATTATTTCTGAAGGTATCTATGCAAAATTAAAAATTTAGAAATACAGCACATAAAATTGATGAACTGAGCAATCACTGATTGTGCAGTTGTTATTAAATGAAAACAAAATTAATATTTATCAGAAGGAATTACATAGGAGAGACAGAAAGTAACAAAAATGGGTTAAAGAGGAAGAGACGGCAGTGGATTAGCCTCTAGAAAAAAGTGCATAAATTACGGCCCATGTTTTCCTTTCTTAAAATCATTTGTCCATTATGTTTAACATCTGATCTTAAGTTAGAAAATTATTTTAAAAATAGTTTCTACTCAAGAAATACAAAACAGTTTAAGCTTTTGTCCAAGAAGCTGAATTGTGTGTTCCCTGGAAGCATTTGATCTATGATACAGTAAATTACAGTCAAACACAGTATTATTTCATCCCACAACAACAATGAAGTCACACTTGCACATTCACATCCACTCAGTGCAGTCAAGATTTGTACGTGTCCTGGTAGCAGACAATAGATTTTTTCCCTCCTGGAAAAGAACTGCAGATGGACAAACAGGATGACCGGGAGCTGCACAGCCCGGATGCGCACAGGAGTTACACCAGCAGGAAAGAGAGGGGATAGAACAAGAATGCTGAGGGCAGCTCTGGCTCAGCTGAAGAATGCCACAGGCTCCAGGCTGGAGCCTGGAACAGCAACATACTTCTACACAGTTTAAATCACCACCATGGAGGAAAGTCTATCAAAGCACTGTTCTCCACTTTTCCCTGAGGAAAATGGTCTAACTGTGAACTGTGCAACTTATAAACAACACAGCTGAAATCTCTAGGGCACAGACCTGCAGAAGATAAATAGTATCTACAAAACTAAGTCTCATTAGTTGAAAATATTACAATATTGGACTGTTTGGAACATAGGTTTATGACTTTTAATTCCTGAACGAAGTTTGAATTACTGAAGTAACAAACAGAAAAACAAAAATCACAGAAATTCAGGTTGAAAATAAAGCTACAACATATTAGACATAACCTGACAATAACAGAACACCAATATCTGAAATAGAAATAAAAAGTTAAACGCAAACTATATATGAAAATGTCAATATTTTGAAGATGAAGCCTTTACTAAGAATACATACCTTGATCTGACACCTCCAAATAGAAACCAAATATGTAAATGCTTTCAGCCATTAATTTAGCATTATGTATTTACAGTGTAGCGTATTTCTTCAATTTGTACCTCTTCTCTAGCTAAAATGTCCCTCAAAATATTACTACATAGGTGACAAAGTATATTTTATTGACAATAATTAACCAGCTCTACTACATTAGACATAATAAATTTGGTCATTAAACTTTGGGAAATTTCAACAGAAATTTACTTTTTATTAACTCCAATTTGGGCTACTTCATAAAATGATGCAGACACACATTAATAAAAAAGTCACTTTAATATATTCATTATACAGACTGAACACACAACTTTGTATATTAAAATATGCTATAGGTATGAATAGAATTTTTACAGTTTGAAATTTTCCTCTTACTCAAGAGTTTGAACGTGCTAGCTGTAAATGTGCTTTTCTCCACTGTGCTTTATTTAATAGAGGAAGAGTAGAAACTCTATTACAGTAAACATATGAAACACTGTTTTCTCATTCCCCAAGATTTCTTGGCTTCATGATCCTACTAAGAACTGATGTTTTGTTTGCTTCACAATAACTACGGCATTTCTATAAGAACTTACATCATTAAGTACTGCAAAATAAATTAAAGTGTACTTTATACTGCATGTATACTTAAGCTATAGATGAACAATTACTACAAATAGGAACTGAGGTTAATACACCTATCCATGTTAGATTGAAATGACATTTAATGAAATACTAAATTTCAAAACATTCAGGAAGCAAATGATGATGCAGAACCCAAATTGTGCTATTTTCCACAGTTCTATTAGAAGCAGTTGATTTTAATTGGTGGAGGTATTTTTACAAAAGCGAGTTCTTGATTTCTTGACCTTTCATATCACAGTTAACACCAAATCAAACGAGATAAATTACAATGATGAATGTTCGAACAAGATGACCTGTGCCTGACTTTCTGATGCTGTTCGCTTGAGCAGCCTTATTTGGTCCAGTTCTGAATGTTCCACTGATTTCCGAGTTAGAGACTGCACTGAGTCAGTTATGTTGTATCTGCCAGGCTGATAAAAGCCATAATATTCTATACTCTTTTCCCCTGAGCTTTCCAGCACCTTTTGCTTCTGCCTAAACTGAATAATTTTACAGGTTAAGAACAGGATAACAGCACAAGCCAGAATGAAAAAGGCCAGTAAAATGTCAAAAGCTTGATTCAGCTTTTCAACCTGTTGTGTACAAATCAGGGTTGTTTTTAATGATACAGGAGCAGCATCTGTTGTAAACAACTGTTCTTCTTCAGTTCTGTTAGGAGATATAATTTCTGCTGGTATTTGCACCGGTAACGTTGATAACACTGTAGCTGCCTGTGATGGACTTTCAACAGCATATTCCTCATAAGGCAATGGGGTAGAAGGGGTACCTGTAGCTCCTTCCCAGAAAGCAACATACTTAGTTTCTGCAGTAACAAACTGTTCCAACGTGTTGTGCCTGTTCCCTGTATGCCAGGCCATCGCCAGAGTGGTAGCACTGCGATGCATCCCGACGGATCTCAGACTGGGGGCAGAGCCCGGGCCAGCAGTGGGGCCAATGCAGTTTGAAAACCAAGCCCACTTCATATAATTTAAAGGTCTACCACGCATACTGTGGGGATTCTGACAGTGGATTTTTGCAGAAACAGAAGATGATGCTAGCCAAGTAAGTAACGCAAGCATTCTGCAGCTGCAGTTCCAAGGATTAGAATTTACCTGTAGATGAGTTAAAGATACTAAGGGCTTGAGCACTTCAGGTTGTAACTCTGTGATATTATTAAATGCTAAACTGAGTACTTTAAGTGACTGCCCCATTTTTTCAAAGGTACCATCGCCAATACTAGCTATTTTATTTCTGTCTAGCTGTAGATACATTAAATTGTTCAATAAAGTAAAAGTGCTGGAATTTATATTTTCTAAATCATTATAACTTAAGATTAGCTGGCTAAGGTTGTTTAATCCAAAAAATCCATTTACAGCAACACACTTTAGCTTGACATTTTTCAAAGACAGATATCTAAGCTTGTTAAGTCCCTTAAATGCAAAAGGCTGAATTGATCCAATGGGATTGTGAGACAAAGAAAGTCTTTCAAGATTTTTGAGCCTTCCAATAGCATTTGATGGCACAAGTGTTAAGTTGTTACCTTCAAGAAACAAATATGCAAGATTTTCAAGATGATGAAATGCTGAATCTGATATCCGTGAAATCTTATTATTCGCTAGGTTTAGTGTTTGCAGACTTATCATTCCCCAGAAAGTCCCACTTCCAAGGACACTGAGACGATTTCTTTGAAGTGATAAATATCTAACAGAAAGAAGATCACTAAATAATCCTCTGGGAAGAAAAGCTATTTGATTATTCTGAAGGCATAAACAATGAAGATTGGAAAGGCCTTCAAAGATTCCTGGATCCAGGCGTTTAATATTATTGTTATTTAGATGCAAGTAGCACAGTTTGGGGAGTTCCACAAAAGCTTTTGGGTGTACATACAAAATACTGGAGTTATCCATGTGGAGTGCAGCAAGCTTCTGAAGGCCTCTTAGTTCTTTTGGAGTGACATGTGATATATTATTTCCACTGAGGTAAACAAGAATTGCTGTTTTTGGAAGGTTCCAAGGGATGCTCGAAAGCCCTGCATTACGACAGCTAACTTGTCTCCCTGTGCAGAGCTGACAAGCAGATGGACAGCCAAAAGCCTCCTTCTGAAGCAGCAACAAAAGAAAACAATTAAATATATAGAGGAATGCTCCTGGGCAGGGTGGAGAACTTTGCAGAACACACATATCCCTGTCTTTGGCCTTCTTACTCATCTCTGACTTCACTAGTAGAGATAAAAAGAAGTATATAAATATTATTAATTCAAATATATTAATTATATAAATATATTAATTATTATTATTAGAATCTGTATGTACAGTCTTTAAAATATTAGCATTGCTCCCAAGATTGGTATTTTACATATTATTCTTTCATGCCAAACAAGCAGTTTAAAACTCAAACTTACTAACAGGACTACACTGCAAAAAATTTTTCTAAGTAAATGGACAATTAAATAAACGTCCTGCCAACATAGCCAGAAAATATTTAACTGGCTGCAGCATAAAAGCATCTAAGCTGCCAAAATAACAGCTTCTATTAAATTAAAAATACTACTTATTAACTATTTCTTATAGTTAACCATCACTAAGAAATGTTTCAAAAGCATTCAAGTAGAAATGCCAACTGTAAACAAGTTACCTTTTACTGGCAGCTCACTTACAATTAGAATTTTACTTTTATAAAGCTGAGTTACATTTAAAATAAATAGAAGCATTTCCTTACCCCAAATCTGAAGTTCATTATTTCTGTTATTTTGCTGTTTGCAGTCCACCGGACTAAGTTATAGGCTGACCGACTACACTCATCTGTGAAACCTTGGTAAAGGCAGTCTTGCTGTGTACTACAGCACTCACATTTTTGCCCCCGGGTTTGCAACAGTTTGCTCAGGAAACTAAGAAAGAAGTGCCTGAAGTCAGGTTGCCATGGATACAGGAAACTCTGGGACAGGAAGCCATTTTATCTGTGCTTCAGAAGTATTGTTGGAAAGGAAATCTCAATGATTTGTTTCTAGAAAACCAAGAACTATCTTAGTCTGTAACTGCTGGGTTTTGGTGTTTATTTTTTGGTTTTTTTTTTTTTTGTTTTTTGTTTTTTTTAATAAATTTAGGGATTTAACTAGGAGAGTTCAAAACAGTTTTATCTTAGTTAGGTATAACTTTCAGACTAAAGCACAACTATTTGTAACAGCACTACTGCATTACCTGTAACTCCCTCATTTTTCAGCCAGAATCTGAAACGCTTTATTAAATCGGTAGCAACACTTACACTGTTCTCTGCCACATGCACACACATTCCAGTGGTCCGGCCAAGAGGGAAAAGACACACTCTGGAGGGAAAAGCCCAATGTCTCCTGCACTCTGGCAAGGCACAACGTGCCAGTGATCCCAGAGAAACCTATGAAATCTTAGGACATAAGACCCACATGATGTTGTACTAAACTGCTATGTACTTTATTTCCAACTTGACCCAAGCACTTTGTTAAGTGTCACTTTAGGCCACCCTTTATAAAGCAAGCTTATCCACAGAAGACTATGAGATGGTTTCTGGTTCTGAGAGCCACACCTTTCATGCACAGCTTTTGCTTCCTGCAGTGTCCTCTGTGCAGAAAAATGCTACATGGGCTATAAATATCCCTCCTGCTTAAGGACTGGAGATTACACCCTCAGTTTATCTATCACAGGGAAGAAATACTTGCAAAGTCCTGCCACGTCATCAAGGGGGAAAAGGGGAGATTAAGCCTACAAATAGCAATGTAACTAAAACCCCATGATTTTACTGCAATGAGACCTTCTGCTCAGCAAAAGGAAGAGGACAAAGCCTATCAGTAGCCATAGCCAAAAAAGAGGCACAACAGCAGGAGAATCAAGTCCCTTCAGCTACAGTGATCTCACAGAGGAAGCATGAGTTCATGTAAAGGGTGAAATGTAACCCAAATGTCTTTGTCTATATAATCCAATCTGAAACGCAGGAAACACAAGAGAAAGGGAAGCAGAATAGACAAGGACATGCTTTTGAAGAAGCTTTCTTCTAAATATCTAGTCTAAAATAAGAAACAGGTAAGTAAAATTGGTCCATGGGCCATTTCAGACAAAGCCTGTATCAGTTACAACTCAGAATTAGAACTGCATTTGTTTCTTTTTTTCTGAGACCAACAGATTAATAGGAAAACTAATTGTTCCTTAGATTTGAATATTCATTTTCATGCTTACATTTTTTCCCAGTATTTAATGCAATTGTTGACACAGAGAAGAGTAAAATAAAATGTTGTGTCACTTACTTAAAGGGAAAACACTGCATAGTTCACAGAAGACAGATAAAGTATCCTGGATGTGGGGGATAGAACAGTAAGAGTAACTGAAAAATATCATCCAGATCAAATAGAGTCAGATGAGCGGAAAATGAGAGATTGACCAAAAATGGACAGTGATTTTAAACAGGAAATTATCTTCTACCTAAGTTTCACTACCTATAGTCTATTTATACTGATACCTATATGTGTAAAAAAAAAAAATCAAAACAAAAATTTTATTCTTCCAAGGTGTAGTGTATGAAACAACCCTTTCTAGGTACAAAAAGTAAGTCAAATTAAAAGAAAAGGTTTTAAACGGCAAACGTTTATAGAGCTGTCTTTTTGCAAAATGTCAGAAGCCAACATATGTTGAAAAACTAAAGGAATTAATGAAGCTCTACAGTATCTCAGCATGAAAATTTAGAGGAACCAGTAGAGCAGTGACCAGATAAAAGAAAGTGGATGACCAGTAAATGGCTGAATGTCTCCGTGGTCTTGCACTGAAAGTACCTTATGAATATTCACAAAATTTTTGCTTGAACCCTAGCTCCACTGTAGCTTGAGCACACTGAGGATCCCTCTGATAGTTGAATCCCATGCCCAAAATGGGGGGAAAAAAAGATCTTAATCCAGATGATGGCTCCTTCAATTTTTCACTAGGAATCTAGAGAAAGTCCTGTTTTACACTTTGTAAATACTGCACCCGAAGGCCTGCAGATCTGATTGCAATGTAATTTAGAGGTATTATTTCATTAATACTACATATTGTTAAGAGTATCTGAAAACAGTATCTGTTAAGAGCAAGATGCAAAATTATGTGCCACATACGGGATACCATTTTAGGGAAAACCATAAAAAAGGCTGGGATACATGTGTAACTTGGATCAGCATTTCTCAAGCTGGCTTGTACTTCAATAATAAAATCCAATACTTTTTGAAAACTCTGCGAAAAACCCAGGAAACACTAACAAGCTTAGGCAGCTCTCATAGTAGTGTATTTTATTCACTGCAAATTTTGTTCTGCAGTGAGAGAACTACTAGGTTTGTACCTGTATATAGCTTCACATGGTAACAGAGAAAATTATTTTTGAACCCACAAGTGAATTTTATTTTAATATACTAATATTGATGAAGTTACTAATGCTATCGGCTTTTTAACATTAAAACCCAGTTCAACAATGACTCCTTGTAAATACAAGCATGAAGCCTGAGGAACAGCAATTTGTCAAATTGTGCATAAAATGACAGGTCAAAGTAATTGAAAGAACATACAAGCACTGCACCCATGTTATACTAAAGCCAATATAATGAATATTAGGTAGCACAAAATAAACATCCAAATCCCACTTATGTATAGCAGAAAACATGCAGCAAGTTCAAAAACAGGGTCTAAAGTCAATTTTTGAGAAGTGATTTCATATTCATAATCACTACAAAATTATGTTAAAGCCCACGACCAAGAACAACCAATTTTTAGCACTGTAATCATTCTTTTAAGCTTGTAAGAGTGAAACTATCTACTGCCCTCTTGTTGTGTATTTAGCAACCATCTGCTCTTGTAGGGCTTCCTTCCTTCTACTTTTATTCTCCATAAGTAGGCTATTGTACAATTTTATTTTTTCAAATACCTACTTCCTTCTGATCCCATAATTTCTAGATATGACCACAAATCAAAGCAGTTCAGGTACTAAACTACTGCTCGGGTAGCAGAGACGTCAACATTTAACTAACATCCAGTAGGCAGGTGAACTGTTGACACCTTGTTAACTTATCATATCCCAAAACAATTTTCTGTTTTTCTCATTATCTAGTTTATCTAAAAATTCCTGATTGTCTCAAATATTGCAGATTCATTCCTGTATTTCAGTCAGAAACCTGACTTGCTGCTCCATTTACCAAGAATTTCTCACTTCCACAGTGTGAAAACTACAGAATTATTTTTCCTATTAAGGATATGAAAATAAGTTTCCATTCTATAAACCTATTTTGACCTTAGACTCCAGTAAAATAACATGACAGAAAGCTCTCGCGAAAATAAAAGCTCACTTTGAGAAATTGTTAGAATGAGTTTCTTCTCTCTATTCAGGAATCTAAGTTTTCTATGGAGCAACCACTAAGTTTGTGAACAAAACAGTAACATAAAAAAGGTTGGCCATGAATGTAACACACAGATGTGATATGCTGACAATCACACTATGGCTTTAGCCTTTACTTTTCACTGCAGTATTTAGCAAATTCTATTCAAACTATAAAAGCATTAATATATTCAATATGAATGCAATTCAAACCAAAAGGTCCAAAGAACTCAAATTAATTTCCCAATTTTCAACTTTTAGAAATTTAATAAAAACTAAACCAAACTGCAGAACCACACTCTGCTGCTAATTTAGGAGAAAGGATGGGCATACACGTGGCATTAGCAACTGATAGCTCCAAATGTTTAACAAAAACAGAAAACTGTTCCTAACAACTACTACAGAGAATACCCACACACAAAATACAAAAGCTATTTTTTAAAAATATAAACTTTCTTTAAACTTAGGCATTTTTTTAATATCAAAACCTGATGTTTTGTTTTAAACCCTCACTTTCTCATTAAATTGTCTGAATATGAAACACTGTTTTTCAAGACAGTACTTATTTGCAGAAGGTCTTGTAGTGACATGGGTTGTGGTTATCACTTCTGGTATCTTATCATAATAGTCTGGCACTGTTAAAGAAAGTCACTGAAAAATCCCCGCTACTCTCTGGTAGTCTCAAATTTCACAGAGTACAGCACAGAGAGATAAGCAGATGTACCAAAACAGCTCAGAACAAACCCAGGTGCAAAACCAGCTGTAAATCTATGTTTTGGTATTGTTGTTTGGTTTTTTTGTTACCATCTTGTGATTTTTACACATTTTTAGTAATATGCTATACTTCATTCACTACTTATTCAATATCTAATTTGCAAGCACGTAAACCATACATTGCAAAGATTTTGAAGGAAACTAGTTAGTCTGTTATCTTTTGCTGTCTTTCATATAATTAAAATCTTAAATTTTAGGATAAATCATAATTAGAATAGTTTTAGGAAAGACTTCTGAAATTTTTTATATAGGCCATAAAAAAACCCAAGATAGCAGCAGCAACCAAAGCCTTATGACTGCGGTTTATTTTTTTGCAGCAGTTTAGCTGCAATTAGTGACATAATTCCTTGCCATCACTTGGTACATTTTTCCTTGAAATCCAGCCTTAAGGGACTTTAGGCGAGAAGATAATACACTTCGACCAGTCCATACTAGCAATCAAGTGTAGGAGAAAAATTGATGGAGACTGTGAACAAAAAAAGTTTAATCAGTGCATCCTTTTGCCAATGCCATAATGTGACACGCAATTAAAGAAGTTGGCAGTGCTCCATGCAACCTTCTGAATTATGCAGACTCTGATAGTCAGACTAAGACCAAAGCCACATTTTTCACTCTTATCATTAAAACTGCACTGTTACTTGTCAGGCAAGCTAAGTAAATCCAAGGCCAAACACTGATGACAACAGCAAAATCATAATTTAAAGAGCTCCTTTAAATGCTAATAGTCTATTAGAGGCATGGGTGAGCATACCTTTAACTAGCAGGATTTAAAAAATGGAGGGGAAGATAAAATAGCTTCTGAGTATCATCCCTATAAAGAAAGGAGGATGTACAAGTAATTATGTAAGAAATTCTGACTTTATAAATGAGAACATAACTATCCTGTGGAGAACATGACATTTTATTAGGCACTTTCTTGCCATTTACTAACATTACATATAGACAACTTTTTGAGAAGGAAAATTAAAATTTCTAACTAATTTTAACAAATGACAGAGGCAAAACTCTGTAATAACCTAATGAAGATTTATAATTGCATACTGTAAGTACTTACACTCACAAAATGCCAATTATCTAACTGGCAGAACTCATAGTGGCTGACATATCAGACTTGATACACAATGAGAAAAAGCAGACATTCATTTACATAACGAATAAAAACCTGGAGAACCTCTTAACCCTTTTCCCACCATACATAAACATACTTGACTCAAAGGAGTAAAATGAAAACTGTCAATACTCATGCACCAGAAACTAAAATGAAGAAAAATAACTTAAAATACTTCATATTTTAAGCTCAGTAGAGTCTCCTCTACTTTAGAATGGTACCACTTTACTCAGGTAGGTCCTCCAAAAATGAGCCTATCCACCAGGACCACAATTAATGGCCTGTTTTGGAAAGCACTGACTTTGCGTAAAAGAAAACTTGGCAATCTCCCATTCAAGAGTGACAGACATAGCAGAAGTAACACTGACCTGCAGAAGGGGAGTGCTTAGCTTTCAACATGGTGTCAAATGTTACGTGTGGGTACAGTTAGGTACCACCCCAAATTAGGCTGATTATTGACACTATAATCTTTCCAAAATCTGTTTCCATTTCCTTACTAGAGAATAAATTTTCCTACCACTCTTTAGCATCTTTCAGTGTTGTTTGTGTTCTACTAAAATACACACAACTGTAGGAATAAAAAGCATATCTACTTTGCTAAATACATCATTAAGAGCTTCCAATATCACCAAAGGACATTCCAAAACACTGTAATACTGACATTATACTGCACTAAGCAAGTTAATTATTTCCATATATATCTATAGATAGATAAATAGGTATGGGTAGGAGAAGGGGACGTAGTACAATTTTAGCAACTTTGGCATCAGGAACTACAACGGATGCTGCAGATCTCAAAACACGGAACCCTCGACAGCGGTGGGCACACAGACATTTTCCACAATAAATAAGAGGTAGAATGCTGCTACTGACCATATTCACTAGGCACTAATTTAGGGACCAAGGGCACATCTAATAAAACTCAACTCAGTCTTGAAGAGTACTCTTGCAGCTGTATGTTCACAAACAAGCCGTTAAGGTTGTAGCCAAGCTCAAATATGACTGAGCTAGACCAGGAAATCACAACATTTGTGAATTTACTCATCCAGGTTGCTGTCACATTTCACATCTCACATTCTAGCTCAAATACAATTTTCCTCCAAAAAACTTCAAGTCCTAGCATGTTTTTCAGAAAGGCATTCCTGTTAGAGCTACTCTGTGTCTAGCCACACTTTCCTCATGTATGGAGCACCGAGACACTGTAACTCTACCCTTACTGCCTGAATGTTACTGGTTGCTATGGTTAGATACAACAGTTTAAAGTCAGAAGTCTTTAACCTATTTTATGAAACAGTAAGATTTTTTAATAAATGAATGAAAATGCACGTGCATGGATATGAGTGACAAACAGGCAGTAAGAATAAAAAATGTAGAAAATATTGGGAATGCATGTGTCTGTCAAACACAAAAAGATGTTAACACTGATTGACCACACTTGGATAACAAATGCAGACAATTATATAGCACTTAATTTGGGCACACCCCTAAGTAATACCAGGAAATTACTGTTCCATGAAAAGGTACTGCAACACACTAATCAGGAAAGCAGCAGTTATTGTTCTTTTTTTAATATGAATTTCTAACCACTAACACGATGTGCAGCTGTGGGAAGATAAACAGGATGCTAGATCGAAGGACATACATACATGATTAAAATGCAGCATTACTGTTGATACCAAAAGCATGCCATTACATCTATCTTTGGATGGTATTGCCTAGATGAGAAAATTACAGTATGGCTAACAATTTGTCACTTTATAACCCGCTTAGTCAAACTAGTCAGCCCAAGAGCCACTGTGAACAACTGCTCTGCAGTGAATCCTGTCTTATCTGCTCTAAAATCCTTCACTCAGGACACTGTCAAAGCTGCTGTACTTGAAACAGAAAATTATTTGTGTCAAACTGGTTTTAAATTAACAATGATGGAAGTTTTACCTTCCCCTAAAATGCAGAAAATCCCAAGTTCCACATATTTGTAATTATAAACGTGATCACTAATTAGAGAAACACTTAAAATCTATGAAGTAATACTATAGAGTTTACACAGAGAATAAAAAAGGTCACTGTGTAATACTTTCCCCAACATTTTATCCATAAAACAACCCTGAGGGAAGAATGAGAACACATTATCTTCATTTTCCCCCCACTATTTTTGTCTACTCCCTCTCTTTCCTCTCTAAAACAGTGCTTCAGCTCTAGGCTAGAGGAAGCAACTGGCAAAAGGAAAAAAATTCTCAGTAAGTGCTAGACACAGCACAGATGCCTGTTTTCCTTATAGCAGAGCCTTGAAAATCTCAGCTTGCTACTGGTACCAATACTGACCACCACAGAGCAGCAAGCTGAGGGAAGAATCTCACTCTCACCTTGGCCTTCCCAAGACAGCCCATCATGCTTAGAAGACAAAATTCTGTTCTGCCTCTGCAGCTGAAAAGTCTTGAACTTACCTTGGATATCCAAAGTCAAATCTAATCAGGAACCCAGTTAGTGAGGCATTCCAACAGGAAAAATTACTTTAGCTTTTCTTGACAACACTTATATTAATCAAATGTTTTGTTTAAATACTGTATTATACTTAAAACTATTTTTTGGCTTCAGCTGTGCAAACGGACTTGCACAAGAAGCCTACAGATACAGAATGCAGCAAGTGTATGTAGTATAATCCCTGAGATACAGCAAAACCAGAGTGACTCACATTTTTCTAGTAAAAGAAACAATCAATTGACAGAATCCATTTCACACACTCTGTCTGAAGGTAAGTTTGGCAGTCTATCAATTGCATAAGTGAAATTTTCATAGCTTTGACATAAATATGTCCAGTAAAGAGAGGCTTTTTATTTGAGCAGCAGCTTTCTCAAATGATATGAGCAACTGAAAAATAAAGCTGTCATTTGCAGAAGGTTTTATTATGTTAAGGACTGCCAGAAATAATTGGCTTTTACAGCAGGAAATCTGGAGCAGCTGAATATAGTTCAAAATACCATGGTTATCTAAAGGAATTTCTTTTTTTTCCTTCCTCTCTTTAACAGAAATTTCACAGGAAGACAGATGTAGTTCAGCACCTTAAATTTTAGCTAACACCTCTTAAAAACATTTCAAATATACTTATAAGCAACATAATACTGTTACATTTACTGGGAAAAAAACCTCTCGTAAAGCAGCTGCTTGGTTCACTTTTCCCTAGATGGTTATCCTGATTATCTACCTGACAAAAAAAAGGAAAATTTCTGTGAACGTAAAAAGCAATGAAGCTTCTAAGTTACACGTAAGTGTTCCCTGATTTTTTTTTTTAGACAGTGACGGCATAGTCTATAGCTTTGACAAATACTACGTATTCTACAGATATTAACACAGCTTTTAGGATCTGGGAGCAACATCTAAATTCCCAACAGACAATACTTAAAGACTGATCAGGAAACCCAGGAGACTAAATGTAAACTTATGCAGTCTTGTCTTCCTGAATGTCAAACACATAAAAATAATCTAAAGGTAACTATGGACTGAACTCTCACCTAAACACATGTTATACATGAATTCTGGTATTGACAACCTAGAAGTCAGTGTATTCAGCATTTTCATTTAAAACTTTCATTTTCTATGCATATCCAGCAATGATGATGGCTACTGAAAGAACAGTAGTAAAATCTGCTTGCTATAAAATATACAGCGCAAAAACTGTTTCACAGCAACAACACAGTCTTTTACAGCAACTCTTCCTTCCATTTAATGTCATAAAGGAGAAAACCAGGAGGAAAGTTCACCTACAACAGGAAGGAAAACTGAAGATTGTCCCTGGAAGTGACACCAAAATTGTAACATGTCAACTAAAGCAACTACTTAATCACAGATGAGAGAAGCAGATAGTTCGAAGTTAATATGTGAATCAACAATAAAATCTGCAGTGCTGGTTCCTCACTCTTACTAAATGACATTTCCTATGAAATAGAAGAAATGTTACTATAATGCTATGAAGCCAAATAAGAAGTTAATATAATGTAGCATGGAAGTTCTATCTTTTTAAAGTTTCTCTTGGGGGAAAAAAAAGAGTAAATAAAACTACTTATATTGGAATATTTAGCTGCAGAATTGTGAGATACTTTAAAAACCATTCCAAAGGCCTTTGAAGCATTCTTATTAAAGGCATTGTACATTGGCTTACCTATTCAATGATGGCAGAAGAGAAAGCAATGCCAAAGCAGAAAGTTTTCTTCTTTCCGGCTGAGTGATGTTATCCATCCGATCAACCCACATTTCGATCATGTTACCAAGAATTTGGTCCAACTGCAATGGGAAACACAACATTCTTTTTCAGTTATGAGTACATCAGTACGTTTAGAAAATAACTTGGTTCAATTTTCATAGCAACTGAATACATTATTTAGTCCTGGAAAGACACTATACAGTTGTACACCAGACAGAAGTAACAAGCAACAGGTACTTTTAAAATTTTCTACAACAATGCTTCCAGGCCCTGAACCCTCCATACTATTAGCTGTAAACTAGATGTTTGAAATGCATTTCATTTATGGAGAGGGAACTAATTCAGGACAGCAAATTACTCCATTTTCCCAGAACAGTCTCACACAAAAAAAGTACACAGACTTATCTGTTTTACCTACATGGTGACAAATTAAAAAGACTATTTGAAAACTGTATTATAGCCCAGAACAGAAAACTCAATTAAATTAAATTAAATTAAATTTCACTTAAAGACATAATAGAACACTTGTAGCAAAAGACCCTCAGGAACTCTACCAGTGAAACTGTAGCACACTTGAACCTGATACTCTAGAAAACCAGGGGAGAATGGTTAGACCATTCTCCATCCTGCAAGACCCATCAAGATAGCACAGGGAAAGAAATTCTCACCCTACAATCGCAAGTGAACTAAGGAGGTTTACATGGCTAATTGTGGGATGCAGCAGGAAGAATATTTAGGGACTACATAAAAATTTTAATGGGATGTTTTAAGTAATTATGGGAACACATAAAAGTTGTTACAGGATGTTCAGAGGAAGGAGAAAAGCAGAGGGAAGAGCCTCTTTTCAAGATGAACTGAGCAGGAAAAAGCATGGATAATAGAGGGAAAAGTTTCTTCAGGTCAAAAGAAAGCAAGACTTCCCTACGTAATACAGTTGAAATACCAGACACAAAAAACCCAAAAGGACGAAAAAGGACAATAAACCTTACCTCCTGACCCAATTCACATGCCATCTGGCTCAAAAGTAATGAAAAAAACCTTGCATTTTGTAGTAGAACTCTACCCATGATCCCCAGATAAGTAGACATCACGACTGGGTATCTCTGAAACAAAAATAAACCAAAACAAAATGCGCTTAGTTTAACTAAAAGAAAAATATTTGACACACAGAGCAGCAATACATGGAAAATACGTGTATGCATTCCTTACGTCTTTTACTAAATTTTAAATGATAAATTGCAATTTAAGAGCCTCGAGGAACGTAAGACTGAGTGAGCTGAGCAATCTTTACAGAGTTCTCAGTTCTTACAATATGAAAATGAGGGCAATTTCAAAGTCAATTTTGTCCAAACAGCCAAGACAACTTGCAAGATGATTTTACTTTAAATTTTAAAACCTGTATCTTAAGGAACTAACAGTTTACTGTACCATTAAAAAAATACTGTTGAAGTTCATTATGGTTTCAAACTACTGCTTACAATTTCAGTAACATTAAGAACACTTAGTATTTCTGAAGTTGTTACTTTTTTCACATAGAAACTGCAATACATTTGCCAATAACTAATTTGCAGGTGTCTCAAAATTAACTGGCTACAGTAGTAAGTTCATTAGTTTATTATCTTGGTTATTACTCTTAAAGGAAGCTATTGATTTTTTCATATTAAATTCAGCATGTAACAATATAGCTATATTTTGTAAAATAGCCTACTTGAAAAACAAAATGCCACATTTACCTGAAAATGCTAACCCAGATTAATACATTCTGAATAGGTTATAATGAATTTATTAGTCTTAAATCAGAAGACATTTTAATAATGCACTCTCTATCTTTGTGCTTTGCACAGCAAAAAGTACTTTGCTACATAGTATTACTTGGCTTAAATTTGTAAATCTTATGTAACTCAATAATTGGAGCCACATATTGATATTCCAAAGTCTTCAACTGGAAAAAAAGCAAAGGCTTTGATCAAAGAAGTCAAAAAGCTTGAAGAATTCCATCCACTGATTCCTGCTAGAACTGAAAAGTTCCACATAGTTAAAGCATATTTGATTTTACTCATTTTCATCCAACATAGAAGTTTGTTGAATACAAAGAGAGAAAAGCAAGAAGTTAAGACATGCAAGCCAGCAAAATCTTAAAGGCTCTATCTAACACAAACCATTCTCATATCCTTCAGCTCTTCATATTAGATATGCCAATTAGGAAAAGAAAGTCAAGTTGATCTTCTCCTGGTCCAGTTTGTTTTTCTCTGGTCCAGGTACAATTGAAAAGGAATAGTATGTGATTTTAGAAATTAAAAAAAAAAAACAACAGAAAACTCTAACACAGACTAAGGATAAACTAGGCATAATGTCACAGCTCTTAAAAGTGGTAATAGTGAAGGAACAGCGGAACAGCAGAACAAAATTTGTTCTCTTTTATTAAAACAAACACTACATGACAAAACAAGTGATGGATAGGTTGGTTTTTATGTTGTGCTACTGTGTTACTTTTACAGACTTTTAAAATAGATGTCAAAAATCTAACAGATGCTCTTAAAACAAGAGAAAATACAACATCAATATGAAAAAACTGGAGATAATGGAAGGTACTGTCATTTTCCAAAGGCAAAGTAGAGCGTAGTTTAAGTAACTCTTACCTCCCCATCTATAATCCCCCTGAATACTGATGGCAGAAGGGGTTGAAACATTTGGGGACCCAACACAGGGTTGACTTTTAGCACATTTTCTACAACCTTAAGAACAAAAGCAAATTAGACAATTAGTATGGTACATTCATAAATCTTAACTGAAGCTTTTAAGACCACGTGTACTGGTGTACACATACAAAGTGCTCATAGGATGTTTACCATTAAATACCTGCAAATCCCATACTGCTCAAACTATATTCTAGTAAAGTATTCTGCAAACCTGATCTGCATAAATGCACCTGGTGAAAGGTGACAGGCCAATGAAACCCACCTAGCCAAGCACCTCACAGGCCTCCCCATGGCCCAGGCAAAGCTGATGAGGTGGTTTGGAAAAAGGAACCTTGTTATGGTTCCAGGAAAAGCAGCAGATTCAGGTGGTTGGTAGGGCGAAGTATCAGCAGCTCAGGACACATTTCCATAGTTTCGTCATGTCACTTTTTGAGAAACCACTGATTAGGACCTACCAGCTCTCTGCAGGTGTGCTCTCAGAGGTGCTATTCTGGGTACCTTGCTCTGGTTCCCAATGTTAAAACTCTTTGCCCTTTGTTTGTCAGCTCCTTTCCCCCCCCATGTGCTGTTTCCTGAAGCAACTTGTTTTCCTGCGTTCTTCAGTTTTTCTTTTGCCCAGATGTTTGTGCTCTCCCCTTGTACCAAGAGAGATGGGAAGAGGCTGTGAGAATAACGGGCTGAGGGCTGCTCACTCCTACTTCCAGGTAAAGACAGGGATGCCACATGCATAAACACACTGGTATGTTTATAAAACACATAAAGGTATCATAAAGGTACCTACTTAAACACTCTTAGTCTGCATTTACTTCCACCTCAGAGGAATTTCCAGAAGCACCTACTCCTCTGTGCTCTTGTCCAATCTCTCCTAAATATTTTTTGCTCCTTTTTGAACCTTGTTCCTACTAGTTTCATTTAATAGTCAATTTTTTGCTTTGAGGAAAGTGTTAAGCAGTTGACCTCTCTCAGTGCCTCTCAATTTTGTAGACCTTTAATATGCAGAGGTATAAAACAGGCTTATTAAACACAGAGGTAAACATAACTTTTCCCCCACTCATCTTTCTGGGTACTGGAAGTTTTGGCCAACTCCTTCATTTCTTGTACAATCTTTTCAAACCTTTTACTGCCTGTGTCAGATAATTAGAAAACCAAGTCACATCAAGCTGTAGCAATCCTGCAAAAAATTGTCCTATCAGTCCAAATTAGTATTTTTAAACCTTATTGATTTATTTACTGTTCTAATGCCTATTTTCAATCCAAAGCTGTTTGTAGGAAATTATTTCAGAGAACACCCCCAGTGTTTCTGTTCCCAATGCTTATCTTAGATTCTTTTTATTAACAAGTCAGCATAGCGAAGCCTGACAAAATTTTTGCTTTTTCTAAAAATATTTACAAGGATGATAGCTCACTTATCCCTCTTGAATTAAGAGGGCATACTAGGAAAGTGTTCCAAGTATACTAGACAAATCTTGCAGCTAATGCAAGGTCACACTGGGACTCAAGCGAATAAATGATTCTGTATTAGCAGTATAATTCCATTTCAGAAATCTGATGAAAAGCTACTGCATAAAACATTTCCCAACTATAGACTTTAAATAATATCACTGGTAGACTGGAATTGACATTTTAAATTTCATAACTACAGGCCTTAAGCTCCTCACAGCAGTAACAACAAAAAGGGAAGACTGTCAACTTCACCAGTTGTTTTCTGTCCTGGATTCTGCAAGCAGTTGTGTGACCCACTAAAGAGACAGGTGGGATCCAATTTACATTCTCCATTGCACTTACAACTAACTGAATTCAAGTCCAAGTTTTCACAAGTAACACAGAGCCCCTTGTTAGTGCAATCACTGGAAATGCTAGTAGTAGTACACTACAGCTACTACTCAGTTATCTTTCAATGTATATTCCAACTTTTATTTCCTGAAATTCTTCAAAAGACACATTCAAAGTATTGTTAATATTATTGTTACTATTTCAATTATTGTTAATATTTCAAAAGCTACCGCGTTCCACAACACCATTTGAAGGCTGTGTGAAAATATAACTTTCTGGTACTTTGAAAAACCTTTTGCAACTTTACTTAAGCAGCTGCAGCCAAAGGCAAGCAAAGACTGTTTGAACTCTGTGTCTGGTAACAAATGCAAGCATGGTACACAAAGGAATTTCATGGAGACCACGTACATACAACATTCACTAAAGACTGGAAGTTTGCTCTACACTCACTAGGTCTCTACACGCATGCACAGAGTTCAAATATATAGTTAAACCACCACGGACTCCTGTGTCAAGTTCTGCTAAACACATTGGTTTCCTCTTCATGTTCTACATTCTACTTGAAAACTTTACATGTATAGAGCTGAGTCTCTGGATATTATTTTCATTATACTCCACCTTTAAAACTTGAACTTGACCTTCAGTAGTTATGTCCTTCAAAAGCTCACAAAATAACCGACATAAGTCAGCAGCATACATCTAAATAAAAAGAAAAAGACGGTATTATGTAATGCATTTTATATATTTGTATATATTTCAAAACTCAATTCCTTAGGGTTTACATATGTCCAAAGACCTGTCCTGGTCTTTTCAAAGATCGTATCTGCTAAAATGTTCATCATTCCTAAACTAATTAAAATCTAATGTAAGCACTTTATTGAGTTTTTAACATTGCAGGACATTTAAACAATCAATCTCAAAGAATTTTCTAATGAAGAAGGTGTGACAACAAGGCATAATATCTCTAGTTCAACTCTTGCTAGAATGTATATTTATTATTTTTAACCTGGCCGGATAATTAGAGTAACTTTTATTACCCAACATAGGACATTTTCAGATATCAAACTACTAAATTAATCTGCAAAGCATTAATTCTAAATAATAATACTTCTCAAATCTGAGTGTCCACCATGCACCATAAAGAGCTAACATTAGAACAGTATGTTTGTATACATGACAGTACAAATGTTTGTGTGTATGGTATGTTCCAAGACGAGAGAAAAACCAGTTTGCCAGTAAGGAACTGAGGTGATAATATGAATCTTTATATAATGGTAACATACCTGCAAAAATTCAGATGAAGATAAGAAAATATAAGCATTGATGATCTTAAAGCAATTTTTGAGGTTTTCTGAACTCAGCTCTGGAAAAAACAGAAATCACAATTCAGAACCTGATCACCAAACTGAAGTACAACCAAGATGATCTCCTTCTAAATCTTTTTCGTCTCACAGCTTATAGCGCCAGATGCCAACAAGTAGAAGAAAGATCTTAGATCCAGTGCCAATCAGGTTCTCTCTCCCTGCAGAGACAATTACAGAAGTGGCATGACAACAGCTCTCATGCTGAAATGGAAGCACAAGAAATCCTATAACCTCAAAAGCCAATGCTAACTAAAAACAAACAAACAACCCCAACAAACCAAAAAACTAAAAAGCCCCAAAGAAATAAAAAAAATCCCAACACACAAAAGTCAGGTTTTGGATGTAATACGGGGGTAAGAAGACATTAAATACAGAATAAATGAAACATGTACTTTAGAGACTTGCAATTACTGATAAATGGTCTGTCTCACACTGAGTCAGTAAATGCTGAGCCGAAAGAATGAAATAAAGATTACAGTTCTGCTCTTCTGACCCAGATGCCATATCAAATGGCATTGAGCTGACACACACTGAGCTGTAGGGCATAGCTTGAGTATTTCAGTAAGGACAGCATATCTGCCTAAGAGATAGATACACACAGAAAACAATATACAGCGGCAGCTTGAAGAGAGAAGAAAAGATATATCCTCAGGCACTACCTGTAAGACTGTTTAAGGAAAAAAAAAGAAGAACTCTAGAAGATGTGTAAGCAGAACTCACAGCAAAATGAAAAGTTTTAAAGTTTCACATGGATGTTGATACTGGTGCAGAAAGTCAATACTGTACAAAAACGATTCAAAAAACCACAAAGGGATAAATTTTCTTAAAACCAGTTTGGGAGACAAACTACTCTTGATAAAAGAAGTGTACCTCGGCTCCATCGCATTTAAAGTATCTAATAAAATCATCATGGAGAGGCAACAGGAAAATATTTTTATATGAATTTTAAGTAAAATTCCTTTACCAGATGGAATAAGCATCTGGCTAAGACTTCGTATGTCTCCCATGGCTTAGATGAAAGCAGTCTGTACTAAAGCGTGGCTTACACCTAGTGATATTGATATATAACTTTTTTTGGTAGAAGTTTTTATCACCATGGTCATGGCTGCTTTTCCATTATAACATCTGTGTAGTTCTGGGGAGATTCAGCAGATTTACTTTTTTTCCCCACTCATTAGGTAGAACATTAACGTTCATTTGATATGGCCATAGGACAGCTTTGCATTCATGAGTACGTTCATATGTCAGTACTCAGACAGGTCCTATCTTGTTATCATTTATTATGAGTATTTATTTTCAAGTCTCTTGATTTGAAAAGAGATCACCTATCAATCCAATATGCTCATCAAAAGATTCCAAGATATCTATGAGTTTGGCTTTAGTACCACATTACTAGAGTTACACATTGAGCTCTTCTTAGAGGTCTGCATTTGTGGTTTTTTCTTTACTGGATACAACCATACTTGAAGTTTCAGACACTGAAGCAAGTAGACAAATTCTAAATAAATAGTCATACAAACATGAAGTACTATTAAGTTTTCCATAACTTTCCATTCTGTGATTCTGCGATAACTGATAAAAGGTAATAAAATGTGTAGCATAAATTGTACTTCAGGTCAAAAGAAAAACAGGTGTGACAGATGCAATGGAAATGACAGAACTTCCGTCACTCATCTGCAGCTTAATGTTCAGCAAAATTTTCTAGGAAGATCTCATGTTCAACTAACTACATTTAGAAGCTAATTATACATCAATTCTCTTGCCAGGTTTTCCTGAATCAAACATATCTTTTTCTGAATTCACTAATGTGCTCCTTTGAGTTTTGTTTGGATCAGAGGAGTTAGTCCAGTTCCAGTAACCTGGTTTTTGCCAGTACCTTTACAAATACAGCACCTGCACATTAAACTTGATGCTTCTTAGAACAAGTATGTCTAGATTTTGACCATATTCCCAACCTGAAATTGTATCAGATTCAATTGTCATTTTAAGCAGCCTCAGTGCAGAAATGCTTCCATCCTCAGAGAATTAATCTATTTCTCCATTCTACATTATTCACTACATTGCAAGAGATGTAGTAAAGAGACTCTGCAACCCCTCTATAGAGCAATTACATTTCAACAGAATTTAAACCGTAGCAGCAGTGCTGAACTGAAAACCAAGTATGACAATTATGCTGTGAATAATTATTGTACATCAGCGATAGCATCATAATCTTTGAAGGTTGGTCACTTATGTAAGAGAAACCAAGCCTTCATATCAAATGCAACATTCTGCTCCTGAAGGCAAATCTAATTGACTTGTATAACCCCTCTGTCATCCACTTTCAACAACAGTATTCTGAAATGGGTACAAAAAGATATTTTAAATAAGGAGAATTGTATCTGGAAGGGAACAACTACGTATTATTTTCAGATTAGTTTAAAAAGGAAAATCAAAAACATTTATATATTTTTCCCCTTTAAGTTCAAACATCTCATATGATTTCTTACGAACACAAAGGAATTCTTCACATATGAACACATGAATTCTTCTCTCCCTGCCCTCCAGCTCTTCTAGTTCATGACATATTTTCTGAATTACTTACATGCTGATGTAGAAGCTAAACATACCAGAAAAGTAGTTACATTACCAGTATATTACAGTAATTCCATTTAGTAAAAATGTAATACAGTAATTCCATTTAGTAAAAAAAAAATCCATTTATTTAAAAATAAATTCAGAAAACAAAGGTCAAAATATTCCTTATTTTGTATTTTCAAGAACTAATTTTCTGGAGCATCTTGTTGCTAGCTCTCCACCCTACTCCAAAAGACAGAAACATGGTATTCATCTATTCAGAACTTCCCCTCACCTTATCTGTCTTTTGACTTTTACTTTGATGACTTCGGACTGAATTGAAAACCAGTCTTGGAGAGATTATCTTCTTTGCCTTATCTCAGAGAGTTACGGCACACAAGACTTTGCAATTTTGACACTCCAGTTAAAACACCTTGTTCTGACAGCTACACCACCATGCTAAGAAGGACAGGAGAGTCTGACTTGAAGTGCTGGAAGTTTCAGCTGAATACTGCTACTCGTGTACTGGAAAAACTGCCAGAGGTTTAAGACTGAACAGTTAGTTAATTAACTAGCACAGCTGATCATCACTGATCAATGCACTTTCTTTTGCAAGATGCTGCACCTTAAACTGTACTGTTGCACTTGATTTAAGTGAAGAATCTCTTTCTCAAGTGGACTGAATGAAGTAGCTGCCTGAGGGGATGGCAGTATTCTACTGGTTTTCTAACTACCACGCTTTAAAATAAGATTAGCACTAATCCAAAATTCCAGCTCTATTTAAGCATCATAACACCGTGGCTGTGTCATGTGGAGGCTGTCTAGTCAGATTCTCCCGATGTAAAAAGACAGAATTTGTAGGCAAAGAGCATACCAGAATGGCTTCCACTTCCTGGCAAAATGTGCATCATTTTGCAGCAATCAAAATTTTTGATGAACATGACGCTCAGAAAAAAAGTTTCTCAGAAAAATGCTCAGGAAGAAAAGTAGTAGAGAAGCCTATAGGACAAAAATCACTCTCTGATTACACATCAGCTGCTGTGTTTTTGCCACTCATTCTCGACCTTGATAAAATAAAGTTAGACATAAGCATGTCTGAAAGCTCGTCCTAATGAAACCCTACCCAGCTTAACTGTACTACTTACTCTAACAGCATCATACAGCTTTCATTTTTCAGAATAAATAACATTCTCTTGAGAATGTATTTTTTTTTTCCAAAGGAGTGCATCACTGTTCTCCAGGATTCATTCATAAAACAGGAAAATCATTACAAGTATAGAATATTCCAGAATACCTCCACCTTTTGTGAGAAGAGTATGCCAAGGTTTCCATTTCTACTCCTCTCTACTCTGAAAAGTATCACATGACGACTGGGGAGAAAATATCAGTAGCAAGCAAACAAGCCACAAATACAGAGTATTTCTGAATTTAACTCAAGCAGATTAGCAGTGTGACAAACTATGAAAATCACATTAAATTCATGCAGTGCAGGCTTCTTGTAGCAGATACCACCTCAAACTGACAGAGAACAAGAAGGCAGAAGGGTAGGTATGTAGTTATGGATGATGACAACAGTAAGGACTCAGCAGCTACAGAATTTTAGTGGTAGCTGTGGAATATTTAACCATAAAGCCACTACTTAACAGAGCAGTTTGTCATTAGAGATCTTGTATACAAGGAGAAATAACAGAAGACATCACCTTGCACCTACCTAACATGACACAACTTTCTACTGATCAGTAGAAACAGAATAAAATATTAAGTCCTGAAAACAATTATCAATTAAAAAGCTAACTTCTGTAATTCTGTGAACACATTTCTCTAAAAAAATTAACCCATTTGCTATATTAGTGTTGAAACCTAAAAAAGCAGAGCTAAAGATCTAAACACAAACATATTAGCATAAAATTAAACCACAGAATTTTTATACTCCCTTTAATTATGAAGCAAAAGCACTAGAAATATCAGTATTTCCTATGCATTGAATCCTAATTCTCATTATTAAGTTTATATTTTGCCAACAAACTGCTGTTTCTAATTTCAGTGCTTGACTCAAATGTTTACAGACGTACTTAGGTAGTTTGAAAACATCTTACACTGTTATTAACTGAATAAGGGAAAAGCTAATAACTTCATTCTGGTTGTAAGCAGAACAG
This sequence comes from Callaeas wilsoni, assembly GCA_013398955.1. Taxonomy (NCBI): domain Eukaryota; kingdom Metazoa; phylum Chordata; class Aves; order Passeriformes; family Callaeidae; genus Callaeas; species Callaeas wilsoni. The sequence continues at coordinate 43,855 of VWPU01002068.1, read as the reverse complement.
GCAAGTATTCCATATAATCAGTATCAATAACACTTGGCACATTTGGTGTTAAATTTCAGGAACTTCTTAAAATATCCTCTGAAATGATAAACTGAAACTCATCTTATCTTTCAGGTACACCAGCTCCTATTTATTAAAAATTGAGAACTAGGGTAAGTAGATCACAAATATTAAAAAAGATGAGAAAATCAGAGAATAAAAACCTGTTCCTCAATTTTTGTTACTATTTTGCAAGCTCCATTAGTACTTTCTGCCACAGGAGCATTGCTTAGTGCATGAACAACAAGCGGCAGGAAAAAAAACCCTGAAATTTTATTAGTAAAAGACTTACCAAGAAGGCCAGACATGTTCTGAAATATTCTCAGGAGTTCTGGTGTAAGACACGGACTATTCTCCAACGTCACTAACCTAAGAACAGATTAAGTAAAATATTTCAGATGATGTATGAGTAACATTGAGCAATCATTTTGACAGATGTAAACATTTTAACTTCCAGAAAACACCTCTGTTATCAACAACGTGTAACATTACCAGAAGCATACTTCAAGCAGAGCAGTAGTCCTTACAACACACTGATCAGTATAGGCACAGGTCTTGCCAAGGTAGGAAAACAAAGAAAAACATGCTACTGTCTTTTCATAAAGACAACATAAGGTCTGAAATCCAACAGTGATAATGTGTAAGTAGCCAGCCAAGGAACTCAGAGAAGGTGGGTAGAGAGGGATATTTACAATGGTAGGACAACGTATGTTGTGTTCTGAACCTCAAGGAAGAAGCTGTGATGGACCAGCTCACACCTTTATGGCTTTTTTTAGGTCTGAAATACTGCATTGATTACCATACACTGTTTACAACAATTTAAAATTCCTGAGATTTGAAAAAAGTAGTTACAAATTAACCTTCCATTTAAAGCCACAGCAATAAATTCCGCTTTTTTCCTAGATCTTAGGCACGGCATTACCATATTTAGATAATATATCTGGTTGGTTATGTGAAATACCTTAGTTGTCTTCCTCCTCTTAGTTCAAGAAGCCCTTAGTGTCCTAACTGTCTCTGCCAGCTCCATCCAGATTTCTCTGATGCTCTAGGCCATCTTAAAATATCATTCTTGTGCACACACATCAGAAGAACAACCTCAAGATCAGTATTATTAAGAAGATATAAAAGTTCTGAACTAATACATGTAAAAGGCCCCTATGCTAAATTTTGAGAAGCTCTTGCACTTAGACTTGCTGCCACCAGCATTATAAATCTCAGTTTTGCTGTATGTAGAACAGATCATTTGTAGGTTAAGTATTTGTAATTGAAATGCTCATAATTTAGATCAAAGGAAGCGCTCACTATTTTAAGACAAACTCTATGTATTCCTGTTCTTCAGATGTGCTGAATTCAGTTCGGGTAACCCCTCTTACAGCATCAGCTGCATCAGAAACAAATCAATCAGGCTCATGGCAAACTGAGCAGAGTGTCACTTCTTGTTTTATGTTCAGTCACCAAATAGTCTGAGACATAGAAAGTAACTTCTACATTTCATCCTTGTAGCTGTGATGTCTCTTCCTGCAACCAGCTCTGAGATCCATTGGCTCACTGCTCTCCCAAAGTCAAGCACAACAAATTGTTAAATTAGCATGCACATTATAGTGAGTCTAGACTTTTTATCTTGCTGTTCATTATCATTACAGAATGGTATCTTCAGTATCAACTGCCTGAAAATGAATAGTAAGAGAAACACAACTAAGAAGAGCTGAGTATATAAATTTCCTAACCTCCTGTCTTCTGAGAAAAGGTGTGATACAGGTGATGTCAAGGTAAGGTAACAAGAACATATCAATTTTAATATTAAAAGCTTTTTACAATTTTTTTCTTCTGGAGATACAAAAATAACTGCTTTAAAACTAGAAATAGATAGAAAACATTCTTACCACAGCTCTAAACCATCTTCCAGAAGGTAGACATGTGGAGGCTGAGAAACATCTGTACTTAGTTGGATAACTGGAAGTAGAAAAGGGTAGAGATTTTTGCTGTCTGCTCCCAATCCCTACAAAGTAAGTAAGAAATGTAAAATACGTCAAAAATCTTAAATCAAGCATTTCAAAAATAGCATGGGAAGATCTACAATGCTGTTACATCCACATGTAAACATGCATTCAAGAAAGCAAAGGTTGAACTTGCTTCCATTTCATACAACAATAAAATAGTCTAATATTCCTAAGCTTTCTCTCAACATGTCTTGAGAAGGTTATGTTTTTTTGTAAACAATCCACTTATCAATAGTCTGCAAGAAAAAAATTATAAAGGACATACGTTCCTAAACACATTCATTGGTCATTCTCCTTCTTGGAGGAGTCACATATCTAACAAATATCAAATGACTAAAAGCTGAATGTTTTACAGATCAAGTAAAGAATTACTCTTTGGTTCTTATAATTTACAAAATCATTTGACATATTCTAATAATCAGGACAAGAGGTTTTTTTTATGGCTACACAAAGCTCCACAGACTGATGACAGTGATTCAATTTTTAAATGATCTATGAGACTTTTTAACAATGAAGAGTAAATTGGGAACAACTGCCAACTACTGAACAGCATTACAAAACATTGTAATATTACTACTTAAAAGAACTGAGGCTAGTGGAATGCTAAACTTGTATAGTTTCTGTATTTTGATAATGGAAAATTTAAAATTATTTCTAAGTTGCAGTTTCTTTGTGGATTTATCTACTTACTTAAACAAACGTGCCTTAAAAGAAGAAGTTTCCTCTACGAATTTGTCTTGTCTTTTTGTGTCTACCTACACCAAGAGATACACCTTTTTTAAAAAAATTTGTGTATTTTAGTCTCTGCAGGGGACACAAACAAGAACTTCTACAAATTCTTTATGGTAAAAATGTACTTCCTCTTCATTTAAGGTTATGCAACTTTGGAAAGAACCTTTATTTCTCCTTTTATAATAATCTTTGTCATTCCCCTACACTTTCTCTCCACTGTTAACCTCTACAATACCATCCTTAAAAGTCATGCATTTCCACAAGTTCAAGACTGCCCTCATATTAAGTCTGTTCCGGTACAGACACTGTCCTAGGAGCACTTCTCTTGTCTCTGCTAGCCCTACTACATCTTCTTTGAGATGCATCAGGGGTTGGAGAAGGTAGGGTGGCATATAGTCTGTATTAAAGAAGTAGTTAGTAACACAGATTCTGCAGGCAATATAACCACATACTGTTTTATCATCAAGAAAGAACTGTAGGAGGTACTGATGACGTTTATGTGACTCTGATTCCTTACCTGGACGAGATGGATTAGGGTGGTTAGAATGGCACATCGTAGCATATTGTGCTCCTCACTCTGCTTCCAAAGGAGTGGTAAATACTGAACCAAACATCCTACATATGGTCGTATCTAAAGTTCAGAACGCAAATTGTTTTTTAATTATGTGAAACGAGGCTAATAATTTATCCCAAGCATAGTTTCTGAAAAATACAGGAGTTGCCTTTGTCTCAGTAAAAACACAGGGCTTGCTTAAATCTTTCTAAAAAACACCATATTCTTTAGTCTGTGACTGAAGTAACTTCTGACTGCAGAGTAGTTTGAAAGAACATATTACTTATGGTGACGTGTGCATGGCAATCAAGCTTATGCAGTAAATAGGACACAAAAAGTATTTAGAACTCGATACGCAGAGATATTTTCATATTAGTATATTCTTCACTTAGACAGGATTTTTAAACAAGAGCATTCTTTAAGACCAGAAACAGTCCCAGTAAAACAAACAAACAAAAAAAGCAGAATAACCTCTGAAGTTACCTATCCTTAGAGCAGGAGTTAGACTATGTAACTTTCAGAGATTTGTCCTAGCCTATATTTTTTTCTATTACACTCTTCAAAACTAAAATGTTAATCTATTTGTCTTCGAAAGCATTTAATTAGGAATTAACCTAAACATATTCAAGGGTTCTTTCTCAACTTGTTCTTAATGCTGCTTCTCTAAACTGCAGGGAAATCTGCTGTCATGTTGACTTTTCCTACAAGGGACAATTATGAAAGCTTCATCTGGCTCTCAGCCAGAATTACTTTTAGAAGACGAGATGAACTCAAAAACATGCATTATCTCTGTCCTTAATACAGTAATACTGAAAAAAACCCCAAACCAAACCCACCACAACAAAACCTGAGACAAAAGCAGTCAACTATTCATTGTTTAATTATGCAAAACCATCTTTGAATTCTTTATGTAAAAGCTGAGGCGCATACTTTAACACTAAAGTACTGAGAATTCGTAATGTGAATTTGAAACCTGTCATGCAGTTAAGGAGAGTGCTGTAGAGGCAACTCTGACCCATAACAGCATCAACAAGAAACTACAAATTTAACTGCACACTCCCTAGGACTGCAAAGCATTTTTCCCGAAAAATGTCTTTTTTAATATGTAAGATAGTTTAAAATATTAGTTCAGATATGAGACAATTAGGATAAATCACAAATAAAATTGCAAGAAATGCCACAATTTATAAAAATCCTTCTGTACTTTAAAAGCTGATTCAATACAAAAAATACAGAGTAACTTAATAAAAGTAAGTTAACATTTTACACAAAAGGTAAATGAGAACTGAAAAGAGGACCAAGTAATGTCAACAGTTCAGGCATCTCTGACGACAACAGCCAGTCTATTAATTGATGACATTTTCCTTCCACACCAAGTCATCCTCAGTGCTCTTAGGACAAAGCTAAAACTGAAATATATATTAAAAAAATACCTGCATACTGACTCTTTCAATCACACAGGACAGAACATGAAGAACATGCATTTTGGTGTCACATTGTGTTACTTCCTGAAGTAGCTGAAAGAGCAGTGTAAACATGGACTCCAGGTACTAAAAGAAAAATAAAGAATTAAGATTAGACCATCAAAAGTACAACTGGTCACATGAACCGGTAATTCTCCTGTATACTTAAAACTCTAAGACATCCATAAACTTTGAAAAACACTTACAAAGTGTGCAAAATATTACTCTTTCACTTCGAAAAAAGAACATTAGCCAATCACTGCCTAAGCAAGGCAAAAAAATTCAGATACGCTCTTACAAAACAGTTCAAACATGATCAGTTTGAATGTATACCATCTTCACATTTTGGTAAGAGTCAACATGATTTCACAGGTAAAATAGGCTATCTCTCCAGAAGGAGCACTTTGTTAAAGTCAAACCAAAGGTACAGTCTTCCAGCTTTTGGCCCAGTCGATAAAAGTTAAGTATTGAACTGAAAAAGACATCTTAGAAAATTCCAGTGTTTACAGTCTAGATGCACTCTGCATTTTTGGTTTGTTTGTTCTCAAGCAAGTTGAAATTAACATGGAGGTCGTAACAAAATGAGAAAAAAACATCTGCTAAATTTGAATGACCAACATAAAACTTTGGTGTATTTATCTCTTTCCACTGTTTACTTAATGACAACACTGACGATCATGGTAAATAACACAAATATAGGAGAACCTGAAAGTACTGCCTTTTTAAGGCACTACTGTAACCACACACTTGTATTAATACTTTTAAGAAGCAGCAGGTTGGAAAGTACTACATGAATCAAGCACGTGGCAAAGCCATAGTGGTGTTGAGATATATTTGTTAGATACAGTTTTAACATTTTCTTATCATAAAGAAACTTACTATCTGGCAACAGCCAGTATACAGAGTGCTAAACACACTGCTATGAAGCTGTAATAACCATACTACTAAAATGTTTTGAACTGTGTATCTACACATTAGCAACCTTAACAGCAGCAGTATGAGTACATATTTTGGTCTGTGAAGACTTCACCTACAATACAAACATGCATACACATCAATTACTAAACAACGTAGTTCAAAATGAAATTAGAAAATATTTTTTCTTGCTTTTCTCTATGGATTTATCTACGCTTCAGAATATATAAATGCTCTTACTGGTAAGAACTGGTCGGTTCTGAACTCAAAGTCATCTACAGGTAAACAAACATTAAGGAAAAATAATACGGATTGCAGATGGATACCAAGAATCAAATGAACAAATATTTCACAGATATTCAAGAAATATAACATGAAGAATTTGGTAGTAAGTTTAAAATTATTTTTTCCCAGTAACTCAGAATTAAGAACTAATCAAACAGCTTTGCGAGTAAGGATATTTAACTTCAGTGTTGTAGCTGTCTCAATACGGACCTGGAAGACAAAAGTCAAGAAGCATCATGTATACATCCATCAAACATTTTGATTATCCACATAGTATCTGACAATATCAAATCAGTTGATGTTTTGGTAATTGAATCATTCTCTGTGTTCTATCATCCTCTAAGAAATGTTGTTAGTTCATTTTCATTCACTTTCATTTTAGTATCCTTTACATTTTACTTGTCATTGCTGAAGTGGTAGATATTGAAAAAGCTACTCGAGCAAAACCTTCAAGGACAAGAAATAATTAAACAAGAAGGTATCTATCTAGACTGTGATAAAAACTCTTGCAATAGAAGAGGAATTTAGCTCGGAATTATCTCACAGCTTGCTGTCAACCAAGAAGCACAGAATCAAATAAACTCAACAAGTGAGACTGTTCTTCCGGTAGAAATGCCTTAGGAAGCATTAAATAAAAACAGCTGACACATAAACACAGCCTGCTCTGCTAAAGTGGTCTGGAATCACAGAAATTATTGTTATGACTGGCAATTACTAACTAATATATACCTACCAAACTAGCAAAGTTCTTTGATTTTTTTTTTTTGTGGGCTGCTAGCCCAGTTTGTCTAAAAATAAAATAAGCAATAGCAAAACCAGTATCTCAACTTCATCTCACCTGCTGGTAAACTGAAGTTGTAGCTTCAAACTACAGATTTGTACTCAAGCAGTTTAGCAACCAATGCCATTTACCATATCCTGTTAGCAGGTAACTTTAATGCCTAAATAACCATAGAGTCACAGAATCATTATGGATGTAAAAGACCTTTAAGATCATCTAGTCCAATCATCAAACCAGCACCACCATCACTAAACCACATCCCCAACTGCCACATCCGCACATTATCGAAACATTTCCAGGTGACTCCACCTATTCCAATGTTTGACAACTCTTTCAGTGAAGAAATTTTTCCTAATGTCCAACCTGAACCTCACTTGGTGCAGCTTGAGGCCAATTCTTCTTATCCTGTCACTGGTTGCCTGGGAGAAGACACCAACCCCCACCTGCCTACAATCTCCTTCCAGGCAGTTGTAGAGAGTGATAAGGTCACCTCTGAGCCCCCTTTTCTCCAGGCTAAACACCCCCAGCTGCCTCAGCTGCTCCTCACAGGACTTGTGCTCCAGACCCTTCCCCAGCTCCATTGCCCTTCTCCGGACTCACTCCAGCACCTCAATGCTCTTCTTGGAGTGAGGGACCCAGAACTGGACACAGCACTCGAGGTGTGGCCTCACCACTGCTGAGTACAGGGGGGACAATCCCTGCCCTGGTCCTGCTGGCCACACTATTGCTGATCCAGGCCAGGATGCCATTGGCCTTCTTGGCCACCTGGGCACACCCTGGCTCATGGTCAGCTGCTGTCACCAGCACCCCCAGGTCCCTTCCCACCGGGCCGCTTTCCAGCCACCCTGCCCCAGCCTGTGGAGCCGCCCGGGGTTGTTGTGACCCAAGGGCAGGACCCGGCACTGGGCCTTGTTGAACCTCGCACCACTGGCCTCAGCCCATGGGCCAGCCTGTCCAGATCCCTCTGCAGAACCTTCCCGCCCTCCACCAGATCAACATTCCCACCCAGCTTGGTGTCATCTGCAAACTCACTCGATCAATGCTGTATCATGAAGGGACTAGTCACAAAATAATTTATCTACACAAAATATCCATTTGTTTATAAATTACTGTAAGACATTTCATAATTTTATTCCTATAAAAAATAGATTGTTGCTCTTGGAATTCATTTTCCCACCAAAGTTATCACTTATTGAACATCTTCAGGGCTCATTTAATGTCTTTGACATTACTGTTTAATATCTGCACAATCAAACATCACCACATCTTCCCAATGGTTTATCTTTTGCAAGACGCAACAGACTTTAAAGCATGATGTTATGAAATTCTCAATCAAGTTCACACAAAGTAAGGTATTTCTGTTTTGTCTGTAGTTACAACAAATGTGTAGTTCAAAAGATTAGTTATTTATACTTACCACTAAGTCACGGTCTTGAAGCAAGTTACGAATTGCTTCATATAAAACAGGTCTCAAGTCTGGTTTGAATTTTACAGAAATCCACTGTCCAATCAGCCATATTACTCGACGGCGTATTGGTTTATACCTTTAAAAGTAGCAGGAAAAAAAATTGCGCTTTTTAACTCATTATGCTAGTTGTTATAGAACACTTTGATGAAAAAGAAATCCAAGAATCATGATGAAAATGTTACTGCTTAAAACAATTAAAAGATTTGTCAAGTTCAACTTGACAGTTTGTCAAGATCAACTTCAGTGCAAAACCTTTTCCATTAAAATTCTTCACAAGAAGGCTCAGGAAAAACCAGCTTAGTCTGAAAAAGATAATTTTTATCCTAAATGACTGAATCTTGAATGTATCCCTAGAGACACAGTTCATTCTGCACACAGCAGATCAATTAAAAAAATTAAAATAAATGTTACATTTATTACTGCAATCATGGTATCTCCTGCTATCGCTATAGTTCCCAGCAATTCCCTTGACATTCTGTTTATGCTCAAAAATTTTAAGTCAGATACAATTTAAAAATGCAAACTTAAGGACTGCACTACAGCAACTGTCAGAGCAGCTCACTTCATCAGTCTAAAACTATTCTAAGAACAGACATTACCTAATCTTGCACTACTGCCACAATAAGCGCACAAACCAAACAGCTCTAGAGTCGATGGGAAGAAAAAAACAGAACAATGATTGAGAATAGCCTTTCACAGAGCTGCTATTTTTCTCCACTGATCAAATAACTCAGATTTATATGTTTAACATGCAGATGTATAAAGTTAAGATGAACCATATTTGGAGAATTTTAACCAATATATTGTTACCAAAAATGTATTTTTCATTTGATGAATTACTGTCTTGTAAGTCATCAAGAAGCCATTTAAACTGAAGTTATTGGGGTTTCTCTACATTGAATAAGTGTGTTTTACTAAACATTCCCATAACTATGGGACTATAAACAAATAACATCTTCAGAGAACATGAAAGTGGTGAAAATGCCATATATAAAGCAATTCATTAGACTGGAACACTAATCTAATGAGGAGTAACAGTCCAGCTTTTCTTGGTGCTTACTGAGTGGCAGTGAAGCATGAATAACACATGCTGAAGCATGACTTACACAAAACATTGCCTTATTAACACATCCTTTGATTTGTTCAAGAAGCTGTGATGATGCAACTTTTTCTACTCTTAGAAGGCCTGTATCTGACCCTTAATCTTGTAAACATCAGAGTATTAAAAAAAATAAAGTGATTTTCTTGAGATTGGAGTTGGATAGTTTTCAAACCACTATCACATAAAGAAAAGTTTTAAATGACAGGATGTAAGTACATAACTGTCTGCTGACAGCAAAGATTTTCAGGTCTGGTCATATCTATGTTCAATCCATATACCCTACCTCTGCACATCTATATTATTTCTCTATCTCTTCACAGTAGAGAAAATATAGCATGTCTTTGAGATTTTTTGGGGTATGTACGTGTTTGGGTTTTGTCTGGGTTGAGTTTTTTTGTTTGGTTGTTTTTTTGAGGTTTTTTTGTGGCTTTTTATGGGTTGTTTTATTAATACGTAAGTTTCTAGGAATTCTTCTGCTCACAGATGCTCGTTTTTGAGGTCGTACTTTTTCTACATTCACTTCTGGGAAAAGCTCACCTCAGAAGACTAGCTGTTACAAAAAGAGCACACAGTGACTAAGCATAGGTCCGCCACTAAGCCTGGTGGACCTAAAGCTCACATGGGAAAAGTGACCATATTTCAAAATAAGGCAGCCTCTGCGCCATTAGTCATAGGTTAGTACCTTTAAGCAGTCTGGACTGCATCAGATAGTCAAGTCAAAAGTATTTTACTTTCTCTCTCAGCAGAAATGCTGCTTTACAAATGAGTTATTGCAAAAAAGAAAATTTATTCAGTAAACTACTTTCATATTATGGAAAAGTTTATCATTATTAATCAGTACAAAACTAAGCATCATGGCAAGTGATAAATCTGGCAATGCACTATTTCTAAAACGATTTTAGAACTTTTTTTATTAATTGCGTATTTCTTCCGTTGTTATGGTCATGGTTGATGGGTTTACTATCAACAGGTAATGAAACACTCAGAGAAAACAAGCACTACAAACTCCACGCTCAATGCTGACAACACATAGGTTTGTGTTTCCAAACATCAAATAGTCCTGAACAAGCATGCTAGTCACCATGGCACATTCTGTGGGACAGCAGATGATACCCTTCAACCCACTTTATCTGAACTGCATACATATTCCCAAAGCTGCTGTTAAAGCAGTACTTCATTCAAACCACTAACACTGCCTTCCCTTTTTGCCATGGGGTCTCCAATGATGAAGGCAGTAGAAGCAGTTCATGCAAAGAGGGCTTCCAAATACCGGACAACTTCTACTGCAAGGTTCTGTCCCCACAGGAATTTCATCCTGGGATATCGCAAATGCCAAACAAATTGTTAGATCAGGTGTCTTCCTGACTGTAATACAACTGTATCAACAACACAAAACTTGACAGTTTTACTTATGCTATACGAATGAACAGCAAAAAAATGCCACGGCCAGCATGTGCTGCAAAGATCATGCCAGCTTTATTTAGAGACTGCTGCTGTTGCAGCACAACAGCAAATGAACAGTCTTATACAAGATCTCCCATTTTTTCTGGCTCTTCTGACATTTAGTCTAACCTTTAGAGTACTTGGTCACTTGTAAATAGTAAGTGAAATCTTAGTGGAAAAAAAAAAGTCTAATGAGAAAAAGAATAAAAACATTAGCAGGTAAACAACTGTGGCAATCATTCTTTGACATTAACATAAGGTTATACATCCAAGAGTAAGTAATTAATTTTTTTTAAGTATATTGTAGTGGAAAGAAGCATTTTAATATTTTAAGTTCCACTCTACAGGAAATGGAACTCTCTTTGTAAATAGAGCATTTGGAAATAAAAGAGCTGACTAGCAACCCATTATGGAAAATCATTTACAATTTATAGTAGCTCCTAAGGGTATAAGGAAACAAATTAGTTCATGTTTCACATAAAAATTGCCACTGGTAAGATGAATTGCAAATGTAGAAGGAAAACATAGTAACAGTCTCCAAAGGACATTTGGATCACTGCTAATGCCTGTGTTGAGAAAAACAGGACATACTTTAAATTTAGAGTCAACGGCTGATTCGAACTTGTCTGATAACGATTAGTATGCACAATAGTGGCCACTGTCCTTCCCTTGGGGAAAGACTGAGTTTGAGGAAAAGGGAGGAACAGTGTCTTCCAGATAGTTATGAAGAGCGACAGCTCAGTCTGTACTGAGATGCCAAAAAAGATCTTTCAAAACACCCCATGATATCCGCTAAACAATAGGAGGTACTTGTGTGAAGGCCATCCAAGCGAGGGTGACCTTGGTGAGAAGGAAACTCCACAGGAGACAGACTGTATAAAACTCTTCATGTAGAACAAGCTGCAATCATTCACACTTTACAACACAACCCAAATCCTTATTTCCCTTCTTTATTGCAGCAAAATTAACTGCACAGAATTACAGAGGGCTTGTATTTAAACTTATAAAGAAGAACAAATCACCATCGTGGCTAAACTACAGTTTTACAGGGACTATTTCCACAAGTTTCAGTTGGACTTTGCTGCCTAGAGGACTCCAGGGTCTCTGGAGCCTAAGTATCTTTTTTTAAACAAGCGAAGGTGGTTGTCCTGAGAAGGTTTAGTCAACTCTAATGCATGCAAGAAGACAATGTACTTTTACAGAACTCTGGAAGTACTCACCACAAAGTAATTTAAACATGAACTGTCAAGAACACTGTCACTTCCGTGACTGCTATCAGTTATCTGTATGCATTTCATACCTCTCCTCATTTAGTGGATATGTTTCAAGGTTGAGTATTTTTCAACTCAGCAATTATTAGGCATTACGTCTTATCAGATTTGTATCAACAGTTTGAACTTAAATGATGAAGGTAAAACAAACCAAGGTGTTTACCTGTCATGAGAAACCTGTAGTTCTGCTAACAGTTGATTTTTAAACCATTGATCAAAATCCACACTATCAAATAGTTCATAAGCAGCCAGTCCAACCGCATTATACACTGGGGAAAAACAATAGTTATGCTTATTGTTTGCTTAAATGTTAATTTTTTAACACTAAATAATTTAATATTCAAACCACATTTTGGTAACCTGAACATAATAAAGAAAACAAAACTAAAGCATATCATTCTTTAGAAAGTTTTATCAGATCATGGTGAAAGGAACTCTGGTGGAAATTATTAGTAAAAGAAAGACAATACGGAAGAAAGGTTAGATTCTTGAAAACAGCTAGAAGCAAAAAGGATCTTATTCTATCATCAAGGATGTTTCCATAAGAAAAAATTCTTTTCTTTTGCCATAAAATCTCACTTGTAAAATGGACGGAGTATCTCCATGAACATGCTGAAGGTCATTTACTTGGCACAGCAGAATGAACAGGACAGTAAAGGAGATTGCTTGTTTCAGAAAAAAGCCAAAAAGCAGTGTATTTTTGCTAAACATTTTCAAAAGTGAAGACCAACATCAATGAAAGGAGAATTAGGATTTAGGTCCCACTTTCCAAATGACTTTAAAAAGTCTTGCAAATTCTTCATGCAATTTTTAAGAAGTCAAACACATACACAAAATTGGCTCTGTTACTTCAAAGATAAAGTAAAACTTAATTTACCAGCATCTTTAATCAGTATAGCATCGGTATTTTCCAAGTTGGTAGATCCTACAAGCCAAAGTTAAAATAAATAAAAAAGTGTCACTAAAACAATGAACACAAGCAACTTTGCACTTAAATGCTTTAAGACAAGAAGACATGAATTAAGACTGCTTTCACTGCTTTTATTCAATTTACAAGTTCAGTCATTTCAGTTTTGATACTTTGTTCAGTGAATATACCAAAATCAAATCTCTGCTTTTACACCCTATTTTTGACTTACTTCTTTGGAGATGAACCTTTTTAATAGCACCATACACATAAATCAGAAGCAAGTATTTTAAATAAACAGCCTCAAAATATGCAAATTGCAGACAACTGTCAACCACACAGTACTACATCCAAAAGGGTCCTAGACCTAGTTCTCTTATTTTTTATACATGTGTGCCTATAAGTAAATATTTATCAAAGTTTTAAGAATTAATGTATTCTTCATATCATCTAGTACTTCAACAGTAAATCTCAATATGAAAACATGAAGAGCAGAAAAAAACTGCTGTGGGCCCCAGGAGAGTTAAAAAAGTACAGGTATACCTTTTAGAATGGTAGTATTAACTCATGTAATTTTTTGAAAACAAAACCACATTAACTGTCAACCCTATTATAAGGAATCTTTTACTGCTCCCCATATTACAGCACAACAAGGCATCCCAAAACCTATGTACACAAATATTTTATGAACAGATTTTGTGAAGTCAGGAACCACTCTCAGAAAATGAGTATTTATTTTATTTTAATAGAATGTAATGATCCTTTCTGATAAGCTCAAATATAAAATATTGTTAAGTCAACTAAGACAACCAGGGGAAACAACCTGAGCTGAAATGACATAAGAAAAAAAAAGCCACTCCCGCTTACTATGTCTCCTGGTCATTATAAAACTTAGTTTGGGGCAAAGAATCATAAAGTAAAACAAAGAAAATATGAACTACTCCTCAACCTATGAATAATTCAGTCTTCATACAGAAAACCCATAAATTTTTAAAGGAGATTCTTCAGATTTGGAAAGTCATCTAGACTCTCCAAAAACAGCATAACTTAAAACTTTTCCTTTTAAAGTTTTTTCTCCCCCCAAGATTTTGGGAGAGACACAGCATGAACTGCCTTGCAACATCTGAACAGGAAGTTCCCAATTAAAAACAACCCAATGAATCCATTAAGCTTGTGGATCACTCCCAAGAAAGCCTGAAACCTCATGAAATTAGAAATGCCACAATATTTGTCAGTCACCTGGAATAGCTACAATGAAAACCAAAGAGCCTTTAGGACTTCCTCCTCCTAGAGACACAATGCATTCCATTATGGTAGGTTTAGAAATAATTTTGAAGTATTAACATGTCCTTTCAAAAATACAGAGAGAATGCACTATATAAAATTAGATATTACAAGGTCAAATTGCTTAATAGTTGACAAGAGTATGTTATGAATGTAAACAATTCTACATTTTATACTTCCCTTATTTTTTTAAATAACTTACCTTGTAGACTGTGAACCATTTCTAAAAGAACTGGGGTAAGAGTCTGATTATATTCATGAAAAATATCAATGAAAAGAACTTCAGTGCACGGCTGAAAAATTAAAAGATCTGGTTAGAATCTATTAAAATAAAGGCAATTAAAATACATTTTATGCTAAACTTTTAAGTGCTGAATACCTTGCACTGAAGGTCATAATTTAAAACACAATATATAGTAGCAAAATTGGTATTGTAAGAAATATCACTCTTTCTACTACACATTGTGCTTAACTCTGGCAAGAGTTTGATGGCTGCATCTGTTTCAACCAGTTCTGTGGCAGAAGAACAATGAATCTGTGGAGTGAAATAGCTGGTGCTGCGCCGCCAGTGACCACACCGTAGGTATGGCACAGGTTGTTTTTGTATCAGCTTATTGGCTCTAGGTCAGGGACTTGGACTGAACACCCTCTTACAACTGCAACATACTACATGCATCACGCTGGGTTTTTTAAAATAAAAGTAATCCAGCAAATAAACTTTGAGATCCCTCTGCAAAGCAAACCAGAGCAGTTACAATGGGGAGATACACTACAACAGCGTATTTCCGATCTGAACTAAATTAACTAATATAATAACTGATTAACAAATATAATTAACTAATAAAGATGCATCTGGAACTTCCTTCACTCGTCATGTCTACTAACAAAGTCATAAGTGATTACATCAGTTACCAGTTTAAAAAGGAGACAACTTCTGCTGGGTTTAACCAGATGCTACATAATCCAAATGGCTGAAGTAAACTCCTTCTCCCTCCCTCCTAAAATACAAAGTGCATAGATTCCTGTGTATTTCAGCAAGCTTGAACACCAAAAAATGAATGATGTTAAACTTCACTAAATCTGAAGAAATATAAGGATTTTTTTTCAAATATTATCTGTTTTGGTTACAAAACTGTCAAGAATTGCATTCAGGAATGTTTGATGGGTTTCCTTCAAACTGGAACACTTACTCTGAGACTGTACTTCCAAGAATCTCCTCCAGTCTCTTCTACAGCTAGTATTTCACAAAGAAAAGAAAAAAATATTATTTCAACTGTAGTTCAAACAAAGTTTAGTGTTTGGATAAGAGAGTATCATAGACTACTGAGAAATCTCTTCCTACAAAAAGAATGTCTAGAGGGAATATTTGTCCATGACAGAAGACTGCAGGAAATAAAATGGCTAATATTGCAGTAGGGAATTTGCAGACACAATGTGGATATGAAGCACTTCTGCAAATATCTAATTACACTACAACCAACTATATAGCATGTTTCTTACTGAAGCTTTCTGGATCCTCTTCCCACATGGTCAATTCTTCCTTTGTCAGCAGGAAATAGTGGGTGACTAATCTCCTACATATTTCCATTAGTGTTGGGTATGTGAAAAAAGCTGTCTTTATCTTATGCGCTTCAAGAGTTTCAGGACTGCTGTCTGAAATAAAATATGAAGATTTCAGATTACAATTAAGTGGCTCAATGACTAAAGACTAGTTTAGCAAAATTAGAAAGAAATCAATAAATAAAAAATTCTTATCCTCTGAGAAAAACAGAAAAGATGTTTTTTAATGGCAGACTTTAACTGACTTTCAGGTGGTAAGCAGGTTTTTAAGCAAGCAACCTATTCTGACACATACTAGTACGTTTATGAAACTTTTTTCAAATTCATAAAGAGAATGCTAATTGTTACCTAGTCACTGACACATGGAAAACTAATGTGAAAGGTTGAGGTATTTTTTTAATTCGTACATACAGCAGTGTATGAAGTTTCAAAATGAAACATGGTCCTACAAAGCAAAACACATGAACTCCTTTATATTCAACTGCATCTCCAATCCACTGTGTTTCTGTATTTCATTGTACTGGTACTAGTTAACTACAGAAAATACACCATTTTATCAAACACATCTCATGGGAAAGATGCAATAAACTAGTTGCTGAAAATAAACCAAACTCTATACCCCAGTACTTTTTAAAATTAGTCCAATGGAAACTAACACAATCAAAAAAGAAAATCTATTTGTGCTCCTTTTACATTTAAAATTCCTTTGAAACGTCATTATCTATATACATTAATACTTTAAAAGTTAAAATAACAATTACCAATACAGAGAAAGAACCATATATACTTCAGTAATTATTAAAACATTAATAAAAGACTTTTAACTGTTGAGAAGAACTAGCAATATGTTTCTCAAGACATAAAAAATGATTTTAGTAAATAATAGCAGTACCTTCAATATTTTTTGATGGCTTGTATGCACAATTTTTTACAATCATCT
This sequence comes from Callaeas wilsoni, assembly GCA_013398955.1. Taxonomy (NCBI): domain Eukaryota; kingdom Metazoa; phylum Chordata; class Aves; order Passeriformes; family Callaeidae; genus Callaeas; species Callaeas wilsoni. The sequence continues at coordinate 27,112 of VWPU01002068.1, read as the reverse complement.
TAATGAGATTCATGCATTGTACAATAAACTGCTCAAATACAACTCCTTCACCAGCTTCTGTGAAAACATAGCTTACAGAGAACTCCAGTGATCTCTGAATCAAAGCAGTGAATGAGAAAGGATGTTGATCCAAGAAGTCCAAAAGCTTAAAAAGAAGGAAGCAGAAAAAGAGAAATCAAACCATTTTTAGTGAAGTCTTATTAAAGGCTTTACTAAACTAGTTATCAAAAACAGGTGCTAATTTCTATAAAATTATAGAAAACTGAACATGGACAGGAAATTAGGAAGAGATCAGTATCAACTGTTAATGAAGCATTATTTAACAGCAAAATTCTTGATTTGAATTCAAAATCACTTTTTTTTTTAAAAGTATGGGGAACAATACCCATTTTCAAAACGACCAGCTTGCTAGTAGTAAATAAAATGTATCAGCCATACTTAAAACAGTATTTCAGCAGATAATTCATCTCTATTAGAATCGGCGTAAGCAAAAGAGGTATGAGGGATATATAACTTCCCCCCCAACACTGCATTACAAGCACTTGCTTCCTCAACTTAGCTTTTCCAGTTAGTGGTCTAAAATACACTGGTGGATTCCTTTAATCTCCTTTAGTACTGCAAAAATGCCTAAGCCTATACTCTTGCTTCTGAATTTCTACAGATGGTAGATTATCTATTAATCAAGTTTACTTTCTCTTCAGGTCTGTGAAAAAAGATGCACATTTGCAATGTAAGTACTATGACAAAGACCAAAAATAATGTTTCAGAGCATCTTCAGCTCAATTTTGGTGAAGCTGATAGGTGCTTTCTACTTCTGATAACTAGGCTGAATATTTAAAATACACCCATGGCCCCTAGACAGAATCTGAAAACACTAGGAATTCTGTAAGTTTTGTGAGTTAAAAAAACCCAAAAAAACCAGACCAAGTGTCAATGTTAAAATTACCTTCTAATACAATGTGAATTTAACAGTTACACAGAATCAGCTGACAAGTCCAAGAGTAATTACACAATACAAGTCTCAGAGGGCAAGAGAGTATGTTGTTCATTTTCTTTTGATTAACTAATGTGGCCAGTAATTCCACAGATCTAACAAAGCCTTAGAAACAGTGATCTAACTACCTATAAAAGATAAGATGAAAAGCCTATCTCTTCTTTACTCCTTAAGAACATTACCATTGTTTTACCAATGCTTCCAGAACTCTTCTTTAAACAAATCCTAGATAAATAATTTACTTAAGGAATGCACTTAATTTTGTTTGAGCTAAGAAAATGTATTCTTCACTGCTGCAATTTACATCAGCATGAGTAAACAGACACCCTTTTCATCAAAACTAAGTCTCATAACAAAGAAATGTGAAGTTGCAGTACCTTCCATTTCTTTAGAAGGTCTGAAACAGATTCACTTTAAGGCACATATGTGTCTGGATGGGGACTGCTCCTCCAGAACTATAAACTACACAGTAACTGAAAGGAGATTTTACTTACCACTTTAGTGAACAGAATTATGGTCTTTCCTAGACGATCTCTGCATATGCTTTCTGCTCTTCTACTTCTGCCTGGTAAATCAGACATTTAACAACTATCATTTTTTAGACTTTCATTTTCTTTCTGGATAGCTAAGTTTTAAGAAATTAACACTGGAAAAGAACTTATTTTTACTGTAGTTAAGAGATTATATCAGCCTGAAAACTTCTAGGGTAAAATAAATTCCAAGTCAAATTCAAGGTAATGAGTACTGGGAATAAAAAAATCTTAACTGTTTCTCTCAGCTGTAGTGAAATTCACTGCACTTGATCAGGCTACAACAATTGTGACATCATTACAGAAAATTCAATGATAAAAGGCTCTTCGAATAATGCAAGCATATGGTAGTATAGACAACAAATAAATATGCATTGAAAATATAAAGATGTCCTTTTAATAAAACTATTACTGCATAGTATTATGTGCTTTTTTAGAAACTCCACCTTAAAGAATAATTTATTATGGACAGCAGAAAACATTCTGAATTAGGAAAAAAAAAGATAAGACTTTTACAATAAAAAAAGAAAAACCTAAAAGGGCCATATTGAAGGGGTACAGGCGGAAACATGGCACAATAAACGTAAACTCTAATCCTGTAAGGTAGCTGTACCTGCTTTTGCAAAACAATTTACTGATTAGAAAAGTAGACATGGGAAGGTTCAGCTCAGTTCTTGTCTTAGGACACACAAACCCCACAGTTCTCATGTTGTAGGGGACTACAATAACCACCAAACTTCATTATGGGATGGCTTTCAATTCCTTCTATTCAAACTTTGTACCTTTCTTGTCAAAAATGAAAGAAAAGCCAGAAGGAGTCTGACTGTATTATAGTAGAAGTGGCAAATGGGGGCAGTTTCCATATCTTCTAAAAAGGAGGCTCAAAGCCCAGAACAGCCCTCTTACTGAAGTACAGGCTCCTGAACCCAGGAACTTCACCAAAATACTAAAATTACACATAACTTATTTTTAAAAAATTCTTCCTATTCAGTTTAGGCATCTATTCTCATAAAAAGTGTTGTTGAAATATGATTCGAAATACAATTTTGGTGTGATTTTAGTCTGTTGATAAAAAAAGACACTTTTACTGAATTCTTCTTTGACAGTTTCAGCAGCATTTAAAGAAATAGTTCCGACATACAAAAATACCTTGCACCGAAATGATTATTGAGGATGCACTAGCCTGTATATTTTCATCCGGCTTTCACTGTTTAACAATGAATACAAAGAAAAACACTCAGATACTTACTACACTCCAGAAACTGTTTCAGCCGTTCAAATACAGCATGTAGAAAACTCTGAAAAACAAACGCGTCTTTGAAAGATGAAGCTTATTCTGCACTATATTATGAGAACAAAGTTACGTCAGACTGAAGTCAGTTCAGATGTGTTACCAGCTTAGACATGACCTCAACTTTTAACTGAACTCTTCAATTATTTTGAATAAACTATTTCCTCATGAAACTAATAACTAGCTAGCAAGCAGACTGCATAGATGATCCAAACTGACCTTATCAGTACCACATAAACAGCACAGCAACTCTAGCAGAAGGAAGGATAAGTAACTACAGACATATCCTTTTAAAATATGCTTATCCAGTTCTACCCTGTTCTCAACTTCCTAACGTAGGACGTACGTACTCAATTCCTCCAGCAAAACAGGCAGCACTTGAAGTTAAGGAAGGTGCTTGGGTTTCTTTAGCTGACTCTACCCTCTCTATAGGCTGCATACCACAGGCTTTTATCTCAATCAAACAAATGTGACAGGAAAAGTACGGCATCACATTCATCGCTAAATGAAATGCTTTTAACCAGGGGGAGGAGAGCACATGTAAGACATCGTTCAGTAAGCAACAAGTGTCACCACCACGTGGTACGTAAATTGGAAAGGGTGCCTTTTCGTTTTTTTAAACATGACGCCATTAGTGTCGTACTGTTTAGAAATCTACCTAGGATTTGAGAGCTCTTGACTGATGGGAGGACAACTTTCAGAGAACGTTGCTTGATGTTCCTTTGCATAATATAGATGTGCAAAGTGTGTGCCTTTTCACAATTTTCAAACATAGCTCTAACAACATCTGAAATCATCACAAAAGATTTTTAATCTAAAACTAGAAACACTCACCATCACCTCTGCATTCCAGTGAGGTTCTACAAAGCCATGGACCGTTAGTTTCCGAAGCACTACGAAAAAAAATTACCTGTGTAGCTATTTATTAGCTCTTGTTTCAACAAATTTCAGAACACAATTACAATTCCACTTGCGGTGCCTTTCTTTCAACTCAATGCTTTAAAAAATACATATAATTTTAGGTCCTGGATGCATCATCCACACCTAACATTCACCCTGTTGAAATTACTTTAGAATACATCTTGTGTAAAATAATGAAGAGAACTCCAAGAATTACTCAGTCAGGAAAGACTCTGAAAAAACTCTAAGTATTCAACTCCTGAATGATACTGCAGCAGGAAAAGGGCCAAGTACAGTCAAGTAAGGCCCATAAGCCACTTGTAAATTCTCTCAGGTTTCACTCCCAGTAATACGGAAAAGCCGCACACTGCATCTTCTGAAACAATTCAGGACATTTATTATCTACATTGCAAGCACTACATACAAAAATCTCAGTTTTTCAAAGCAGGAAAGTAGTCAGGATATACGTTTATTCCACTCCTAAGCCTTTGAGCACCAACCTAAAACAAATTGACTGCTACGACTAGCACTTCACTGGACACAGGGTGAACTTCATGGCATGAAACTTGTAGCTCAGCTTCCCCAATTAAGTGCAAAAGACATGCAAGCCTAAATTACAACACATGTAAGAAAACATCCTGTTATGCCCCCCACTTTCCAATCTCCTAGACATTGACTTCTTACAACATGCACAGTAGAAAGCACAGTTTCTCACATACTGAGAAACAAGATTACTCTCTCCCCCTTCCACATAAGTAATCCTTCTTCTGCCTTGCTAACAGTACAGGTAAAATAAACAAAGAACACAGTTATTCCCAGTGGGCATGGCTTTGTTAGAGAATGGGAACTATTTACCAAAGAAGTGCTACACATTCACTATGAAGAAAGTTATTTGATTGCTTACACTTAACATTATTCTGTATGATTACCTTTCAATGACAACAAGGTCCTTTCTAGTGAATTTGCAGCTGCAGCTTCATCCCCTGTACAAATCTGCTGTAGGAATGTATCTGTATGATGATTCCACAAGGAACATGCAAAGCTATAAATACTTGCTGTAAGCTGCAAAAGGAAGATCAAGAATATATTTTGTTTCCTGAATTTTGCCATACCATAATAAATCCCTAAATTTTAAAGGCTGGTTTAGACTATAAAAATATTTAATCCAGTTTCTTGTACGTATCATGGTCCATGACGTTTAGTTTGCTTCTTCGTTGTACTGAGTTGTACTAATCTAACGATGTTTTCCAGAAAAATACCTTGTCTTAATTTGAAGATGTTATGATAGACTCACTGGTTTCCCTTACTACTTGGGCCTATGATTCTCACCTGAAAGAAAACTATTTAGGGCTCCTTTCTTACCCGATTTTCAGTAAATACAGCTGCTGGTGTATAATAAGGTATGACGCTTCAAAAAGTTATCAGCTTTCCTCATCATCTCTTCTCCCACAAGACAAGCTGTCTATCTTACAGCTAAATTGCTATCTGAATGAGCATACTCTGGGACACACTTAGCAGTTACAGGCGCAATAGTATTGAACAATGCCTACTCCAAAACTAACTTTACTTTGTTGATAGCTGCAAACACTGACTTTTCCCTCAATTTTTTAAAAATACAGAATGACAAATACTTTCTAATCAGGTAGAACTGAACAAACCTCAAACTTAATTCACATTACAGTTCAAAGACATTGCTTAACTGATAAAAATATCTGAATTACAAACAGAAGATAAAGGTTTTGTCATTCAGTTATGGTAGCATTTGACAGCTTCATAATTACAGAAATCTGCACTTAGTCTGCTACACCTTACATCAATGGAGTCAAAAGCACATGACCTGTTTATTTAGTTGCTTTGACTGAGTAAAGGTTAGTAAAGGTCCTATTTACAAGTCAGTTTTCAATGCCTCAGACTCCTGATGGTTAAAATTTCATCTTATTGATTACACAGACAGAAATTTCTACATAGATAAATAGGTAAACCTTCATAAATAGTCTTCATTTTCTGACTTCACTCCTTTAAAATGACGGAATAAACTAAAATTTCAAAAATACAAGAGTAACACATCTGGAAAAAAATGTTTAACTCATTAAATTCTGTTAACGGTAGTACATCATTGCCCAACTCCAAATGGGTTTGGAAATGCATGGTGTACAGCCAAAGTTACATCTGTGTTCTAATCAGTGGATTTTTACAGTGGAGAATGTAAGCTGAATGACACGAAATCTGGCATTTGCATTCAAATCCTGCCTTTTAATTAATCTGAAGAGATGGCCTGGAAAAACCTCAAACACATTCCTGCTGATAGTAAAAAAACTAAAATATGGTCGTATGGAAGTCTAAACCCCAGTATTTCCTAAAGACGATACTGATTTATAAATTCAGAACACACTTCCAAAGAAACTCCATAAACTCCTAGAAAAGGAAGATCATGTACATCATAGGGCTGATATGCAGATATTCCTCTGCAGGTGAAGCTCTGCTTCTTTACACAAATTAAGATAACATTCAAGCTGTATGCAAAATTAATAAAGATCTGAAATATCACACCCAGAAACTGACTTCCAGTTATTCCATAGTATACACATACCCACGACATAAGAGCACTTCTGTCCCAAGGGCAGACACTGAAGTCCACAGACATCCCATTAATGCCCTGCCAGCTAAACTCAGGAAGAAGCAAGCAGGTAAAATACACAGTTTGCATGCTCTACAATACTGCATCACATTACTTACATCATAGAAAAGCTTCCTATCTGCAGCAAGCCGTTTGGATGCCAGGGTCTTTGTAACGTGGTAAAATGTAAGTAGCGCTCTGTGTTGTTGAAGATCATCCTGCACCTTCACAGATTCTACAAGAGTGGGTATAAGTTCTGGCCACTGCCTTGGGCAGTCCACTCTGGCAACTTTAGCAATCAGTACAGAGATCTGAGTGGCTATCTGCAAAAAACCACAAACACCACAAAGTCAATGAGCCTTTAGGAAATGAATAATGGTAAGATCAACAGCCAAATAAAACCTGAAACAAAAAAGACTAGTATGGATTGCCAGATTTTTGTGTGCTTTTTCTCAAGCTGTTTTTAAGTTTGCTTAAAACTTAATGCAAATAAATGTGGAGAAAAAGTATTCCAATTTACATTTGTGGCAAATATTTACTAAATAGTTAATACTAAACTTAATACCTTGTTTAAATTTTACATGAAGACCAGTAACTATATTTATTCTAGAAATCACACAAATGAAGAAAAAAATATTTGGGAACTACTTTTTACTTAGTGATCTTTTCTATCACCTTCTATGAACATACACTGCTGAATACATATTACCCTTAATTCTGCTCTACCTGACTTTTAGACTGAGCCATTCCCAGCCCCAGGCATATGTATGTGTAAGCCTAAGGCCCATCCCAGTAACTGGAACTGAGACTCTCTCTTGCTCCAGAGAGAGCAAGGGGCTGAATTCACACCACAGGCCAGGGGCATCTGCACCACTCATACCATCTGACTTTGGTTGCTGGGCCCAAATCCCACTCACACCAGTCTTGCCAGCAGCTGGAACCCGGTCCTTGCAGCACACATGCATGATGAACAGAATGAGATTACACAGTAGGATGGGTAAGGGATGCAATCAGAGCACAGGACAGGCAGCGGCCCTCAGGTGCAGACACAGGTACAGACCACCCATGGTTTACACGACTGGCCCTTCTTAGGCTCTCTTTCTGTCTATTCCACACTTGGCTGCTGTGCAACTCCCTTCCCCTAAACATCCCTTAATATACTTTGTATGGTCCCTCAAAACCCCACCTCAAATATCCAAAATTTTCACATTCTTGTTTTCCCTGTTCTTAGCCCATTCTAAGTGAAAAGGTCCTTGACTGGATTAGGGAAACAGACACTCTCTCCTTCGACACACTTGTACAACCACACTTCCAGCCTGGGGAAGAAGTCAGCTTCTTAGGCTACCAGAAAGAATCCAAGCAATTTACAAGGCTAAGAAGGATAGAGGTATGCCATTCTCCATCTTTCCTGCCTCCTAAGCTGTTTCATCTGGAGTCTGACAACCTCACCTAGTTTTCTGCAGTATTTATTCCTGTCATGCTGCTTAGGGAGAAGAATTGCTTCAGGAAAATGACGTCAAAATTCACAAGGAAGAGCTAGGAGTCCTACTTACTACCAGATCAAATTATGTCAGTTGACAAGGGGAGCAAATAAATTCCTCTCCCTATGTGATACAAGAAGCAACCTCCCAGGAAGGCCAAAAGTACTTTTATCTTGAGGACTGGCTTTTTAAATGGAGAGAAAAAAAAGCATTTGCTGTCATATATCCGAAGAAGTACTTTGTTCCACTGTTCCCTCCATATGTTAAATATCTTCAGAAGGCATGGAAATTATGCTCTCAGCAGATGGTATGTTCTCTTTTTCTTCTACACCTCCCCTGGGAGTCAAGTTGTATCATCACATCTCCATACTATGCCTATTTCTCACTTTTTTGTGTTGTTTTTCTTTCAATAGGAGAGTCACACTTTTTCTGCCTTCAGTGATGCAAAAAGCACAAGCAGATAGCAACTGTGTTATGAACTATCTGTGACTGGAAAAGTGCAGTTATCAGGAACACAGGATATCAAAACTCAGACATATCAAGCAAGCTGAGAACTAAATGAAAGGTTCCTCTGAAAGGACACCTAAGGATACCTACAACACAGATTGGGGAACAAGGGGAAAGAAAGGGAGATGGACTCTGGAAACATATTTCAATATTGCACACAATTGTCTGGGCAATTATATAGACTGCTACCATAAAAACAAACAAGAGCCTCCACATCTTAAAAAATGACATCCCAAAAAACGTCATAAGGACGTACAAATCAAAATGTGAAGCCACTAGTCTTTAAAATGCCAGTTAAAAAGGTTCCAATCTCAACTGCAACTATGGTCTGAGAAATGCAGAACTATTCATCAGCAGCGGCATTTTTAACTACAAAACATGCTATGCTATTATCTTAGCAGGTAAACTGATTAAATACTAATGAATGTATTGAAAAGGTACTGATAAAAAGTTTTGTTTTACAAACAATGTAGTTAATATTAGAGTTTTATAATTAATTTACCTATTATACATGCAAAAAACACACAAACTTCAAAATTAAATATTTGATAAATTATACGCTATGTAGTAGAAGCATAAATGACACATACTATGGTTCAGCTTGACATACTTTGTAGCTCTTTTTGGTTAAAATACAGAAATAAGTAACATTTGATCATATTGTTTACACTGAACCGATACCTGCAGAACAAATTTTAAAATACTTTATATGTATCTGCTTTTTTAAAAATTACATTTTCAAAGAAAATTTTTAACTCTAGTCAAAATTGTCATTTCACAATGGGCTTCTACAGAGACTAAATTACCCTAATTTTGATAAATTGCTCTAATCCTAGAAGTTACATTAATCCTGTCAAGAAATCCTGAAAAGTTAAAACTGAACTGTCTGCAGAACAGTAGTTTATTTCCAATACCTCTTCTTTCTAATCTTTACCTTATGCTTACCATTTCTGTATTTTCTTGATAAAGTTATATAAGATCTAGCTCAAAATATTAGCAAATACTTCCTTGCACAATCTTATACTCACATGATGAAGAAGCTAGCAGAAGTAAGATTGATTCATCTAGCATAGGCATAGTCTGTGCCCTTAACATAAGTTCTGTACTCAATATAACAATAAATTCTTATTCTAATCAAAATCACGCCTTAAAATTAGTCACTTTACGTAAGAAAAGACACTATTGCACTGAAGCTTTATTAAGCTTATTTAAATTCACTAATGCTGTAACTAGACATGTGACAGCAATACTGCCTAGGTGGGTATGCAGCAGCAATCTCAACAGCTCATTCCTGCTATGCCACCGCCACACTTCCTTGTATGGCCACACTGGGAGTCAGGTAAGAGAACAGACACAGCTGAAAAAACCAAAAATCACTCAGGGAAAGGTTACTTGTGAGCTGTATCCATTCCTTGAACCATTTCATCAAATGGTTGTATAAACAGCAAGGAACAACAAACTGCCACCGCAACACAAAAAGAAACACGTTTTGAAACCAAAGTGGTTCTATAAAATGAATTATGTTCTACGGTAAAAGATCTCAAGATCTGTCTGAAAAGCAGTATGTAAACTGCAATTTTATTACTATAATTAAACACTTTGTAAAGAAAGAAACCAAGCTATATACCAATACAAGCATTTCTTGGGAGAGTAATAAACAATCACCACTAACCTGATTCACTGGCTCATTAAAGTTGGTGATAAGTCCAGCACGCAATGTAGTTTTTTCTTCTTCAGAAAGAGCACTGTCAGGATATATTTATTAAAATGTTATTTATTTTCAATTTAAAAACTACTATCAATTCATATGTAACTATCAAAAACACTGTCAAAACTAACAAAAGAAGATCATTTGTTCCTCCATTATCTCAAGTATCTTTAAAAAGAGAGGGAAGAGTGGAAAAAAGTACTTATAAGGCATTTTAGTCTCAGGTTTTAAGACCTGAAGTGACCTTTTTAAAGATAAATGGCAAAACAGAGTTCACAGAGTAAGATGCGCAGATATACAGTGAGAAAACACAAAACTGTCCAATTTACAAACTGATTGCTCTTAGACAATTATTATACGGTTATTACTGCCAGAATTGATGACTTGAACACAAATTTTCCCATGTATACTAATGGACAATGGCCAAAAAATGTCCGGAATAAGGCAATCACCATATCAAATGTCATCTCTTTTTGTAAAAGCAGTAAGTCTTATCTATTATAAATACTTTTCTACAAGCAAGTCATATATTTACACTTAAAAGTACAGATCCTTCAAAAATTATACCTTTGTGTGAAAAGTATGTTGATATATTCTCCATAAAATGCACAGGAAAATAGTGAGCAGGGCAAATTCTAAGCCATAAAGGTTAATTTTTGTTCAAGTGCAGCACTATGGTACGTTAATACTTCATTTTAAGTGACCTTTATCAGTTTAAGACTACAAGTTACAGTATGATATTACTCCTGTATTACTTCGGACTTCATACAATTCATGCTATATTCTTACAATTTCCAGGCAGGAAACACAACACTCTGCTCTAAAAAAGGCTTTGTTGGTATTTACAGATTATACTATTAGGGGGAAAAAAACCCCCAAACGAAAACAAAACGCCCAACACATTTTCATTACTGATAGCACCTAGAAAGCTGTTTCTTCTTCATAAAAAGCCTTTAAGTTATCACCCAAGGTTGTTCAGATCAAAGTTTCACTTAACATTGCAATGACTTCAAAGCATGCCTGCAAACATCACATCTCAGTGAACCCTAGTGGCTGGAAATTAAGATTAAACACATCATCACAACCACTTCCTCTTGTGTGACCTCAGGCACAGATACTAACCAGCTAGTTTTATATATTGAGGTTTAAAATTATGTCTGAAGCTCCCTAAAGCATAAGTTTTACACTAATTTAGACAAATACTAAATCTTAATCTCAAAATCATAAAAAAATAGAGGCAGGAATTGCCGTAAGAACAAACACTTGCAAAAATATTCTAATTTTACTTTCCCTTCACCCCTGCATAAAACACAAGTACCCATTACTTCCTAGATCACAGACTTATCATTCAAAGTATAGTACAAAAGGAGAGCAATTCATTGTTTCACTGGTGACTCAGAATTGTTTACTAAGTCTTATTTTCAAAAGTAATTATAGCATTCAGGAGCCACAACTTTATTTTTTATATCAAGACTTACGCTTTAAGATTTTGTTCTGCATAAAATTAAATTACGCCTAAACCATTTTGGTTAAAATTTATAAAGATTTCAGCAACAGCAAAAGTTTTTCTGCAGGTAACCATTTAAATTATTAATCTAATGCCACAGGATGATATTCCAAGAAAATAAATTTTCGTGAGTTTTTTTTAATATGAAAATGCAGTATGTAATTTCCACACATACAGGCATACTCTATGTGGTTTCTAAAATTTAAAAGCTCTTACTAAGACAGATGTAGATCGTATAATACCTCACTTTCAGAGACAATAGAAAGCACCAAAAACCTGGTGCTTTCTTTTTGTAAAAAAAAAAAATACCCTGTTTTACTATATTACTTCATTTATTTTGTTTCTGGGCTCACAAGAACCCGGGCCTTAACTGCTTTTTCATAACTGTAATTATATTAAACTTATCATATGCACAGTCTAAGAGCAGCAAGAATTCAGTTGATTACTTACTGTAAATAAAAACGCTGTAATTACGCTTTTGCCATTGCAGACAAAACAAAGGCAAGAGAAGAGATTCATGAGGATGAACGCCTCAAATACGTTAGGTCGTGATAAGCAAAATTGAAAAGCAGTAATGAAAAAAAGAGAATCTAAGAAATGAATGCGTATGGGAGTGCCACACAGCCCAGCGTGACAGAGTGCCCAGGGCTGGCGGGACCGTGGGCGGAGGAGCGCGGTTCGCGTGACACGAGAGTGACATCTGCCGGGGAACAGGGACACGCTCGGCCCGGCGACACACGGACCGGCACCGCCGGCCTCTGCCTCCCGCACCGCACCGCACCGCACGAAAGCCAGCTCCACAGCTCCGTGTACCTAACTTACAGGCAGGCAACACGTCAGGGAGAATATGCCTCACTCAGAGAGTTATTTCCCGTCAGCATTGCATTATACGTGCCCAAAAATCAAAACAACTTCATCTACACATGAACTTGTAAGTACCATCTAGTATGCCGTAGTCTTTCACAATTTGCAAGTTCAACATTACTTTAATCTTTCTCTGTGTTTGTGGCATGGAGAAATATATATCCAAATACGTAAAAAATTATTTTGGAGCTTTTTTTAAAAAAGTCTGATATTTTGGATTTGGATTTCTGGCTTATGAGGAGTTATCACACAAGTAAAAATATATACATGAAAAGTATTGTTAAAGTTGCTAACATGGCACTCAAATAAGAGAACAAAGTCCGCAACAGACGGGATACAGAAGTAATTGTCTGTAAAATCAAAATCATGTTCAACTCTTGAATTCAAGACAAACCATTTCTGAAGAAAATAAAAGCACATACAAAATCATCCTGTGAGACCACCTTTTGAAGAGGCTGACAACAAATTTTAAAAAAGAGGCCAAATTGTGCCTGAAAAGAGGCTATGACAACTCTAGGCTTTTCTCCATAGCTACATGAAAAGCTCTCTGAAAAAGCAGGAGGGAGGAAGTTCACGGGCTCATCTTCAAAATCGCTCTCACTGCAAAATGCGGTTTTAAGTCTGATCTTTAGATCAAAACATGCTTTGATGTCCTACTATGGATGGAGAGGGGACAGCTGCTCAAGTGAGACACAAGATGAAAGACAAGAATTTTGCAAGGACAACAAAAATGCAGCCTCTAAAATGAACCCTTCAAAAATCATGACATTCAAAGCATGATTGGTTCACAAAACAATCAACTGAGAATTTACAGTTTAAATCAGGATTTCTCAAAATGACCTCAACATATTCTAAAAAAAACATGATCTGAGCGAATGCTGACAAAACGTCACATCTAACAAATTTAGAAAGAAAAACAGAAATGGGGGAACAGTTGGACACAGACTAAAAATTTAGTATGCATTTACTCCATTGAATCCTTAACAGCAGACAACAATTTTTAAAATTTATTTAATACTTTAATTGCATTAAATTAGTGGCAGAAAAATTAGAAATGGGGAAAAATAGGGTTGCACTGGAAATTTAATATAGATTTAACCCATAGAATCTTTAATAGTCAAGAAAAATTTATTTTTTAAATTACATTTAATTTAAAACTACAGGAAAACAACATGAAAGTATTTTTATTTAATTTTTACCTCAAACAGTAAAATTCCAGTCCTTAGTTCTGAAAGAAATAAACTATGCTTTTTTACCAGAAATGCTACTAGCGTCTAAAAATATTAACAAACTGAAACAATGTTTAACTTCTTCCAACAGTTCCTGCTAAGTACCAGTATTGTAAGCAGAATCCTGTTATCCAAAAGCGTCAAAGATACACGCCACCTTTCATGAAAAAGATGGTATTTTCCTTTCACATAAAAAGGAATCCAAATGCTTGCTGATGTTTTGCAATTATAAACTAATTCACACATACAAATACTCTAGAGCTCTATGCAATGAAGGAGTACTATACTACTTAAAATGTGCTGTGGATACAGAATTTTATCATTTTTCCCTCTTTTGGTAGATCTTTGGAAAAGCTTACAACGTAAGGCAAAATACATTGAACTATCTCAAACAATGAACAATGAAAATCATACTTGGTACCATAACAGTTAGATTTGTGATCCAGAAAAAATGTACCTAGAATTCCATCTAATACCCTACATCTGACAGTGAACAGTCCCACCTATTACTAGCATTTAAGAGAGCCTGAACACTTCCAGAGAGACTGAACACTTGCAAGCCTTTATGAGTTCTGGAACTGAAACTCTTCGTGAAATCACATCTGTTTTTAAGTGAAAAGTAAATACTTTACACAAAAGACTGGGAAGTATATAATTCTAAGGGTTACATATTAAAATGGCACTTTTTGTAATTTTTAAGTAAATTACATGGTGCTCACGAAAACTGCCTTATATTTCTCATCTTCTTTGGAGAACTTTTTGTCATGCATTATCAGAACCCACATATCAGAACAACAAAAAAATGAAGACCAGAACTTTTTAGTATAACTACTGCCTCTTTCTCATGTACACATTCAATATGAATCAGCTTAAACAAAATGAAATGTGTCCCTCACTCTCCAAGAGACTACCTTTCACTTCTGTCACTATGAGTAAATCCAGGTGTTAATGTTGTAACACTGCATCACTTCAAAACCTGTTATCTACGGAACAGCCTTCCAGCTCAGTTTTCAGAAGTGTATCATGAACAGAGTCATAAGCAGCAATATAGAGACAAAATGTTTTATCACTGAGGTTGAAGCCTGTTGTCAGTTTCACCATAAATTCTAAAGTAACTTCTATGAACTAAGGATCTGCTGTCTTTCCCATCTGGCAACCATAACAAAGCCAACTTTAAGATGGCTAAGTGGAAGAACTCAAAACTTACTGTGGTGCGACCCGTCTCCAGTAGCGATCAATTCCATTTTTAAAGTACAGCACGGCTAACCATCTTACATTCACATCCAGGCTATGATTTGTAAAGATATTCTGTTTACCAAAAAAAAAAAAAAAAAAGAAAAAAATTGAAAAAAAATTCTGTTAAAAAAAAAAAAAAAAATTAAGTTAAATCTGCTTAAGACACAAGAGACAAGACAGCAACTGTATTAATTGGCAATTATTTATTTTTTGCTATTTTTATTGCTTATTTAATTGCTAATTTTTAACAGCAATTATTAATTAGCAATTAGTTATATATAAGCAATTATATAATTGTTTATACTAATAAGCAAGACAGAAACTGTATCAGCACATGCCCTGGCATATGTAGAAATGCACATACCTCTGTGGTATGGGTGTACATAAACAAAAAGTCTTAATCATCATTTGACAGAAAAGTGAAAACACTGCTAAACAGAAATTTTTAGAGGAAAAAAAAATGTTTATCAGTAGCCCAAATTTTGATTTATTTAAAAATCAACATATGAGGCAAATATTGCTACTCTTGTCTGGCAGAGAAGGAAATATAAGAGTAATAATTACTAGAACCAGACAATTATTACATTCTTTAATGACACAGCTCTCAGAAGTTTGTGGCACTGCAGAATATAGGATAATTCTTTATTCTAGTCAGAATCCAGTCTTCAGGTTATTTCTTCATTATGCTGTCATATGCCAAGAACCATCCTGTCTACCAATACTTCTTGTAAAACAGTGACCTGGTAGGTCTGCAATTCTCAAATTTGACTGTGCTTATTTTAGGAAATTAGTTTCTACCCATAAAAAGTTATATACCTATAGATACATACATACATATCTATCTATATATGCTTTTAAAGATCTGTATTTGCACACAGACAAACATAGAAGAGTTATTTTGTACAGTAATGTTGTAAAATTAACAAACCAAGAAAAACTAAAATAAAGGTAGGATACTGAATCTCAACAGGGGTACTACTCTGAACAGCAGCTCTCCTCCCGTTTTCTATTGTGTCAGATGGATCCTTCTCAAGGGGTGAGATAGTATTGCTCCCTCCTTTAGGGAGCACGTATGTGTGAGCTCAGTGTTCTTACTATACAGTGCCCTGCAGAAAGAGTGCACCACTTGTATTAATTGCTTATAGAAGTCCAGTATGAAGGGACCTGAAAAATGCAGAGATTCCGGTCAAAAGCTTCTGCTACTTTTGGGTGCCATGCCTGCAGATCTATAAACAAACCTTTAAAATAACGCAGCACTGTAGAAACCTGGGACCTCATTTTCAATATTAATTCAAAACCTAACTTTCTCTTAAAATCTATTTCTATAAACAGTAACATCTTCCTAGAGGTAAAGGCCAACCCTAAAAAAACCCCTAATGCACCCCAATCACTGGAAAGTAAACAGACTTACATGCCAACAATGATATCGACTTCAAAACTAGCAAACTGCAGAAAAATATCAGGAAGGTGGTAGCCCACCAATAAATACCACACAACATGAAAATGACCCATATGTAATATGCCCTCCTTCCCCAAAGCTCATTTAGGGAGACAGACTGAATCTCTAGAAGACTTGACCTTTCCCAAATGCAACTTAAGCACATTAAAATGTGAAGAGGTAGCTTCAAACAGAACTTTCATATCATAAAAACCACTTCAAAATAAATGAAACACAGAAAACTCAAACTACTCGTACTGAATCTTACGAACAACTATTCCTCTCCTTGCTAAAATATTTATCAGAAGCAAAGCTTCCACAGATAAAAAGTACCTTGAAACTAGACCAGGCCTAGATAAAAAATGCAAAAAGAACAAAGTATCTACACAAAAACAAGTAGAACTTCTCTGTATACTCTGTATCTTCATATGAACTTCCTAAAATATGAAGTATTTAATATAACACAGTAATGCTCTCACAGAAATAACAGGAATGAAGCAAATATACTGATACAACTTGTACAGAGGTTCATTTCAAAACCACCCAATTTATCTCTGAATCAAAAGAGAGCTATGTAATACCTTCAAAAGAGAAACACAGAAAAGTAATGATAGCAACTCCACCAGGTACTAAAAATGGTAGGATCAAAGATGCATGTCTCATGCTTCTTTATGATTTTCTCTACTCTGATCGTCCCAGAAGCAAATGCATCTCACAGTAAGTAATTATATTACTTGCCAAATCCCACAGATATCAGCTGTCTTACCCACTCTCCATTTACAACTACCTGTTTCCGTGCACCCTCTTCTGCTCCACCAAGAAGATGCCAACTATTTTGTCTCCCAGACAGCCCACCTGTCATGATCACACTACAGAAAGAAGTAGACATTTCACTTGTTTAGTTTGGAAGACTATGTTGCTATTTCACACCTAAAGAAAGGCCGATGTGGCCCCAACAAATCCACTTAACCACATAAAAGGAATTATCAGCACTTGATCCTCTTCGGTAAGCATCTAAACCCCTGCCTTTTTAGCCCTTTTATTTAAAATTAACTCATATCAGTTCCAGTTACACTTGCAAGTGCTCAACTTGTCTATACCCTGAGGTGTCTCAAAGCAAACATCCAGAGAGAAAACACGTCACCAGTGGCAATTTCTGCTGTTTTCTATCAAGATCATTTACCACCACAGCAGCACTATGGTAAAGGCAGTGCGTAAAAGGCAATTTGACAGCTCAAAGTATCTTTTTATACTCCTTTCCCTAAATCCTCTGGCTCGCCTTCAACTTTCCAAACAAATGAGAGGGTCTACAGAGAACAGAACACGCCACCCTACAAACCTGAATCATTCAATCTACACACTGAGGACAGCTGTTTGTAGAAAAAACATTTTATCTGTGTTTTGAAGACTATTATAAACATATGCACAGATATCAGAGAATAAAAACACTGTTAACTTCCAAGTGTCTTTGCTGAAACAGTTTCATTTCCTTTTTGACTGTGTTGTCATCACTTTAACCATATTAATGCATCCATTTCACCAATGGTCATAGTACTTCTGAAAGTATTTGCCTTCCTCATTCCAAGATCTTACAACCGCAGCCAGGTCAGCTAATCCCCCTGGGAGTCTCCCTCCACTAACAAAAAGGAAAGCAATCCCAGAGAGGTATCACACAGTGGAATGGAAAGCATGAGAACTTCTCTTAAAATGTTCATGAAGCATCACCTCCACAAAAAAAGAAAAGGTTGCCTTGGTATGCAAATGATCCCTGCTTCTTGAGGCAGTAAAGGTAATTCCTTTGACAAGGGCCCTCTTGGCCTTCTACCATCTACAATTCTCAATAGGTCAAAAAAAAAATTATCACTACCACCCACTCATACTGCTAAAGGGTGGATTTCCACCTTCTGAATGCCTGGGAAAAGAGCTTGCTTTGAGACACAGCGATGACAACGCCTATCACTGTCATATCCTACCTACCATATCCTTCAGCATTAAGGATTCTAGTGGCTGGACCATGACAACTCAGAGCTTCTCTCACCCAGAGGTCATGGTTCAACCGTGTTATAGAGACCAGTACTCAAAATTATTCAAAGTTTACTTAGTAGCACTTTTCCACTGTATCTTACCAACAAGACTGAATAAAAACCTGGCTGTGTCTCCCACTGCTTCAGTTGTTCCTCAGCTGGCTTCAACACTGCAGTATCTTGGCTGGTAGCTTGGGTCAAGACTTGCAAAACAACAGTGCTAGCACTGTTGAGATCCATGAAAATCTGAAAACATTTAAAAAGGAGAAAAAACACTTAAGGAGAAAAAGATAGCAAATATAGACAGGTATTTTCTATTCATATTATCTAAACACCCCACGCTCATTTTTCATTAGACTACACAGTGTAAAGATAGCATGACACCCACTCACAGGCAGTGTTGAGGTACAGGGATAGAACTATTTGCTTTCAGAAATCTCTCAGCAGGAGAAAGCATTAAATCTATCATTACAAGCATATTTGCTAGATTTGAGGAACTGCGGGAAATATTTTGATTGTAACACAGTTACCTCTCTTGGGAAGCACAGTAGCTAAGAGCAAAACTGCAACCAGAGATGATTACTCAGCTGCACGCAGAGTAAACCATGGGGTTGTCTGAAAGAGGCAAAGATGCAGATTATTAGCATTTTTGCATTTTATTTTTCTTTCAAGAGAGAAAATGACACATTCAGATAGTCAAATTCTGTATTTCAAATTCATCAAAACAACTTATACAATTAAAAAAGAAAGCATGAAGTCTCACAATTACTCCTATATAAAACAGAATGTTACTCAATATATTTGGTTTCCTTCTTATTTAGCACACAAATGCTAACCAGATGAACTATGAATGCATATTGCCAAATTTCCAATGTATATACACCCTCATGCACCCTTGTACTCTATGAAGGCAAAACAAAACACTGCTCTCCAGATGACAGAGATTATATTTAAAATGACCACAGAAACAACATTACTAGAAGACAAAGACACATAAAAGAAACTATGAAGTCTGTTTTCTGCTTATGAAAAAAGACTGTTTAAAGCCTACATTAACTTTTAATAACACATTCACAATTAAATATTTATATACTTAAGTTTTCTAAATAAACAAGAAAGAACAGCTTCTCTTCAAAGAGGAGAGAGAAGGAGGTTCATGAGGGGCATCAGGAAGAACTTCTTCAGAGAAGATTTCTTCACAGAACACTGGAATGGGCTGCCCAGGGAAGTCATGGAGTCGTCATCCCCAGAGGTGGTCAAAAAATGACTGGATGTGGCACTTAGTGCTGTGGTGTAGCTGACAAGGTGGTGATTGGTCAAAGGCTAGACTCAATCTTGGACTTCTTTTCCAATCGTAATGACTCTATGATTTGCTTTTGTTTAATGGGAAAAAAGGTTTATTTTTCCATGTTCAGGAAAAAGATCAAGATTAAAACTGTTACAGTAATGGTAAGAAAGTGGGAGAAATGAAATTTATTCTGACATAGATTTAAAATCTTGATTTTTTTTTTTAGAAAAATCACCTTAACAACAAAACTAGCCACAATATTGAAGACCTTCTATACCAGTAATAGCATTGCACAATTTAAAAAAAACTTAAACACCCTTAAAAAAAGAGTTCTTCATCTCTAAATCTCCAATCATCCTCAACAAAAGCTGACTAAAATTTGAAGGTCCTAAGGTTAAAGGAAGTCTGCTTTCAAACCCACAAAACACAAAATCACATCTCTCTTTACAGCAATAACTGAAGAGGTGACTCTATCTCTGCTTTATACTTCCCATGTGAGGAATCTCTTAATCTTTCTGCTTTAACCACTTGTGCACAAGGTAGCAGAAGAGAGGTTGCTATAGGGGTGTCTTCTGTGAAAAGCTGCAAGAGGCTATCCCCGTGTCTGGCCTGAACCCATCAGCAAGAGTGGCAGCACCTCTGGGATAACATGTTTAAGAAGGGGGAGGAAAAAGCCAAAGGCTCTTGCTTCTACTGAAAATTTACATACTTCACCTAGAACAGTTCTCACTGGAAGACATTTATTTAAGTTAGTAAAATGCCAGCACAAAACACAGGTGACTTTTTTTTCAGTTTCTTATTTCAAAATGATTAGCTGGCAGTTCTAAAGACAACAACAAAAAAAAAAAACAAAAATCAAAGTAAAATATTCACTTATTTTTTAATAATGTTTCTCATTCTTGAAAAGGTTTGCATTTGTATGTAAAAACTGGAGCAGCTACTGTTGCCCAAAAAAAAAAAACTCAAGAAAAATCAAAGTAAGCTTAGTGGGTCAGAACAAAAATTAATTTAACCTAATGTTCTTTCTCTGTCAAACCACAGCAGATACCCAGGTCAGGACAGTTCTGCATAATGCTGGCCTGTCATTCAGAAAACACTGGCTCAAAGATTTCCTATTGAGAGGCAGGGAATTTAACAGCCCTCAAGATTTCGTCTTCAATGAATCTGCACAGCTGCTTTTTGATTCCATGTAAACAACAGTCCTCACACAATATTGGATGAGGCTGTCACAGTCCAAATAGCAAAACTGAATTAAAAAGTAATAATCTCCCTGAAGATGGGTCAGCTTTTAGATAGAGTTTATAAATACTGTAAAATATTTAAGGAAGTGGTATATTCTGTACGATTTGGATAGCAAAAAATTAACCGGAAAAATATCTAATAAATGTATAGTAAATACAAATGGCAGAGATGCAAAAAAGCTGTCTATTGCTTCTACTTTTTAAAAATTCCTCTGAACAGTTTCTGTTTTCTTATAATAAGTTACTAGTCTTACTTGTATTAATTTCTGTTAAAAAAAAAAACAGAAAGAAACTAAAAAGAAATAAAAAATTTACACAAACTATTTTGAATCAATCCCTACTGCACAGAATTAGAATTTGCAGTTTAAGCTAGCAACAAATAAGTTAAGCTAAAACAAAGAGCTATGGTCACCAAAATAAATAGTATAACCCTCTGCTTCTCCCTGAACCCCTCAAATACCCAAAGATGGAAAGAGCGGGGAAAAATGCAGGTTTTGGTTTGGATCAAGCTTTCCAATCATTTTCACACCACATTGCCAGACAATGTGCAAGCCACAAAAAAGCAGACAGAACAGTAAGCAGCTTTTATTTCACACTCTTGTCAAAATGTGATGTAAACTTAGAACAAACTTTTACATTGTGACTGAGCCATAACTGCCCACCCAAGGGCAAAAGGCAGGGATGGGATACTGGGGGCCCACACAACAAAAAACCCAAACAAGCCAAAAAGTCAAGCCATCTGAGCACACTGCTGCACAGACACCAGAGGACACTACGGGAGCAAGGAGGAATATGTGACTTCCAACAATGTCAAGCTATTACAGGCTCAGGTCCTGGCATGTAACTTCAACTCCAACAAAGTCCTTACCTTCCCTTCTCACCAACAGGATTTCTATAGGGAACTTATTTTCTGCATGCCCCCTGTAAAGACAATGGACTCAAGGAGGGCACCAGCTCCTATCTTAGCGGGATCTGCTCAAAATACAGTTTTAATTACTGCCATGTACAGGTGAACGTGTGAAATTTATTCCTGCAGACAGACACAGCTGTATTTCAGGAGTTCAAACCCAGATCTCCCCAATCTTAGTTTTTTGTGATACCCTCACACTGCCCTCTTTTTTTTCTTTTTTAATTGATGAACCAGGGCTCTTCAGACTCTAATTTACACAGAGGATATACAGATGCTGTTAATCCCACAGAACTGCAAAGGCTATGAATATTGCCTCTAATACTTTGGGATAGAGACAATCTTCACCTCTTACATATCCCACTTCACTGTTGCATGGGGAAGGCAAAGGGACATAGTAGAACCCACAGATTGGTTAAATCACAGGGACAAGGACTTTCTCCGTAGTTTATGGGGAAATCTACAGCTTTACTCACTACTGAGCTACTTCTACAAGACTGTCCTAGAGATGAAACTCAGGAGGTGAGTATTAAATAGCTACTGTCTTTTGGGTACTTTCAGAGACATGAGGCATGTATAGAAATTTTGGCAGAGTCTCTCAACCCTATAAGCAACACATTCTTAGAAGGAAGGCAAGGTCTGCATTTGTGTCACAACAGCCAGAATTTCCAGGTTTGATTACTGAGTAAGGGTATCATTTCCCTTTTTTACTTAGTAATGTCAGTCTGTGTCTTCACAATATACATTGAGCTGTATCAGGAATGTTGCTTACTTTCTCCTGCTTTTCTGTGGTCCATACCCATTGCTGTAACAACCCAACTGCATACAAACATTTTGGAAGGAAGGAAAATAAATGCCTTTCATTAGACAGTGTTCAGTGCTGTCAGCTGCAAACCCAAGCATGGCTCTTACTGTCATGCCAGAATTTTGTCTTGCAAAAGGAAAAAGAGACTATCCACACACAACAAGAAAAAGCTGCTCTCCAAGATCCCACTGGATATGACAATACTGAACTAGACAATAGCATATTCTCAAGTCTCAGCTGGCAGGAAAAAAACCAAACACAGTCACCTAGAATAAAAACAGCACATCAAATGCCACCCTTAGCACAATGAGTTAGTGTCTTCAGAGACCACAAATACCAATAAGAGTTCCTCATCACTATCATCCAATGTCCTATACTTCCATTCCCACTTTCCAACAAGTGGCACAAATCCAAGTCTCACTTCTGTTCTATTCTTTACTCTTTAATTCCTTTTCTAAGGAGGTAGCTGCAAACACATTTTACCTTTCAAGAATATTCCAAGTGTCTTAAATGTTCTAGTTTTATACTAGCCATGCCAGTTTAATGTTTTTCCTCAACAATGCTGTTGATACAGACAAAAAGGTATCCTGGTACTTGTCCCATCACACTAAAACACATCCTAATTTTAAAATCACATCAGTTATGAAAAGGAATCAGTGACTGCTAAACATGTGAAGGGGTACAAAACAAAGGATTTCATCACTAAACACCTCCATACTTCACTTCTTCTGAGCGAATGCAGTGCAACAACTCACTCATATCCAGACAATTAATTCTGTGTATTTTTGTTCTCTTTCGTTAAGAATTCAATGAATTCTTTCCCACTGTAAGAAGGTACAAGGAGAAGTTCAGTTAAGATTTTATGAAATCAGAAAGAGACAAAGTGGTAAATATATTACACTAAATACAGTGTGCTCGCACTGATCATGGTGCAAATACATTCTGGGGTACTTTGAGAGCACAAATGGCTCTGTGGATGTTATCCTGCTTTACGCAGTGTCTGAGACGGCTTCTAGAACACCATTTCCAGTTTGCTTCTCCCAGTTCTCCCTTTCCTCTGTTCAAGAAGGAACAAATTGGAGAGAGGCCAGAGCTACTAGGATAGTCAGTGGTCTAAAGCAAATTATCTGTGAGCAGAGTTTAAGGACTTGTTTAAGTCAGTGGAACCTATGGAAGACTTTGCAGACACTTAAAACTAACTCCCTGAAGAGTGCTTACAAAGACAACTTTCTGCTTCTTATCAGCAGATTATACAGCTAATGAACAACTATAAAGCTACACTCCACAGCTCAGAAGGTTCAAGTAGAAACTTAGGAGTGTCTTTTGCAGCACATTTGTTTCAACGAAAACAGAGAAAACAAAGTTTGCATGCTGAAAAGCCACAAGAACTCAAATGCTGGCATTCGGTCAACAGATATAATACATTAGCAAGGATACTGTCACCTTCAGGAAAAGTTGGTAGTTACACTGATGTCTCTCCAGCTTTCCACAAACTTTTCCATGAATCTCTTTTCTAGCATTGCAGTATCTGTATCAATCATGCCATATGCTAGTAGTGCTACAGAGGAGTCCACCCAAAAGAATTAATACTATCCTGGTTATTGAAGGTACTACTTAAACTCACTAACAACTACAGCAATCACCAAAGCCAACACAAAGACTACTGTTAACCATTACTAAGATTTGTCAAAACCTACACATTAATTTTTCTTTATGTAATTAAACCAGGCTATCTATAGTTTGCCCAGTTTAAGCCACAGTGACTAAAACACATAAAAATGTCTGAGCAGGAAAGAGTCAGAGGGGGTTTTTTCCCATACTGCTAGTGACAAAAATAAAGGAGTAAAACTTCGAAAATTTTATTTTCACAAAAATTAACATTAAACCTAAAACTTAGGTCTGAAAAAAGCATGCAGAAGACACAGAGGATACAAGAACTTAGAACAATGAGGAACACAGTAATAGAGGACAGCAGCAAGCAAGGCTGACAACAATGTCAAGGAAAGTCAATCAGATTATATTCAAAATTCTGAGGAGATGAATGACCTTTCACATTAAAAAGAAACTACCAAAGTGACCAAAAATTCTCAACAGAAAGAACAGGTATTAAAGAAATGAGTGAGACAATTCCAAGGATTAACTTAGAAATTACTCTGTCACATGGTTCAGTACTGATGACATAGGAAAAGCCAAATGGATACAGAGACAATGTAAGAATATTTTTAATGTTTAATAGTAAATTTCTAGGATGACCAATACTACTAGGTCAATCTTATTCCATTGACTTTTTCCTGATTTACCTCATTTAATGGATTTTCCAAATGACCTGACAGGCAACTTAAGGACAAACTAGCGCCAAACAGCTGAGATGGAAATGCAAGTTTCAGTCAGCTCTCATCCTCTGGAACAGGTTTAAACCCTTTCCTTTTAACTACAGTTAAATCTCACTTCTGACTAAACAGTTTTGAAATGCTCTATGAAGGCATGGGTGACAAAAACTTACATTTTCTCACTTACACCCATGATAGTAAAAGCACTTGATGAGAACAGTACAATGAAAGAATGAGAGAAGAAAAACAGTGAGCAGTGACAAACTTGGTGTAGCCATGAATTTTCAAGAAACCAAACTCCACAAGGAACATGCTACTTGCAAAAACCTCAGGTATATCTTATATACTATGAATGTGATTTTAATTCGATAGCATTTTGCTGATGTGCTCTGTGGGCTAATTCAAAAGCCACATCAAATATGTTACAGACATGACTTCATGTATGACACCTGGAAGCATAAGAGGGAAGCAGTATCACTGCTGCATTTAGGGCCTTGTCCTTGTATTTTACACACACTGCTGCCTTCTAAGGTAACAAACTGGAGAAGTAACTCACCACTGCTGCACTGAGCCTGCCTCTGATTAAGGGAAGACTCTGCTCTGCAGAAAAACTGCTGTTCTTCAGCCTGTAGGAAGAAAACAACCACCTATAATAAAGGCCAGTAGGTGCCCCTTTCCGCAAAAAACAAGTTCTGTCAGGTTAACGCCTCATCCTCCTCCCGTGCCTACCCATTAATTCTATCCTGACTAAAAACTGTTTCAAGGAGAAAGCGGGAAACTATTCCCTGGAATTAGGTAACAGTTATTTCTTTCCAGCTCCGAGCAGGCCCTTTGTCGCTGCCAGTAAAACAGGTAAGGAAGGCCTCGCTGCCTTAACCCCGGGGGCAGTGCCCCGGACCCGGCACCGTGGCGGGCACTCCACGCCGGAGCCGCGACGGCTCGCGCAGCGCAAACGGGAGCACAGCCGGCGAAGCAGCAGCCGAAGCGAGCGCGAAGGAGCAGCGCCGCCGCAGCAGCACAGCCCCGGGGCTCCCTGCCCAGAGCGCTGCCTCGATAGAAGCCGCAGGCGCCTTTCCCCCCTCCCCGTCCCTTCCGGGCCTCCCACGAACCGGGACCAGCGAGCGCCGAGGCGGCACCACCGCCTCCCCGACGCGCGGCCCTGACGTCACTGCCCCGCGACACCAGCAAGGCCCGCTCCGCTCCGCCGGCAAAGGCGGGACGGGGGCGGGGCCTCGGGCGGCGAGGCCGGAGCACGCGGCTCGCTGACGTGAGGCGGCGGTTGTGCGCGTGCAGGGCCGTTCCCGGGCGAGGATGAACCGCGGGACGCGTGGAATTGTGCCGCGCTTCGCCGATGTGCTCTGGGCTCGTCCCGGGCGGCTGCAGCTGCACGGGGCACGGCATCACGGCGGACATGCGTGACGGCTATGTCAGTACATAACGCCAAAAGTATATATGGGAAAGTAAAGCAAAATATATAACATTGGCGTGCCAGCGGCTGGGAATGACTGCACCGGCACTGCGACTCCGCGCCATGAGCGGACAGGCGCTTTGTGCGGAGTCGGGGGGGTAAAGCGCCCTGTTACCTTACCGGCAGAAACTGATGAGGGTCGCCCTGCAAAATCCCTTCCTTCCTTTCCTTCCTTCCTCCCTTTCCTTCCTTCCTCCCTTCCTTCCTTTCCTTCCTTCCTCCCTCCCTCCCTTCCTCCCTTCCTTCCTCCCTTCTTCCCTTCCCTTCCCGCCTGCCTTCCCGCCTGCCTTCCTTCCTCCCTTCTTCTCTTCTCTTCCCTTCCCTTCCCGCCTGCGTCCCTTCTTGCCTTCCTTCTTTCCTTCCTTTCCTTCCTCTTCCAATCCTCTCTCGTTTTCTCTTTCCCTTTTCACCCTGCGCCTTCATCCAAAACCCAGTGCCGTGCGCTTATGGAGTACGTCCGGGTGCTAAACACGTATTTCTAAGCCGTGTGTAATTTACTAATAAACCTTGGAAAGCTTTGGTGGACCCGCTGACTCTTGTCGTCCCTGTCGACCACTGTCCTTTACGGCCCACGTCTGCTCCCGCCCCCCGAAGGTGGGACATCCCCCGGGGCTCGCGGCGGGCGGGACGGGGCCGCTGTTCCCGGCAGGATCGAGCGCGCGCGGGCTGGGACATGCGCCCTTCGTGCTGCGGCCGCCGCGGTCCGCCGGCCCGCCAGGGGGCGCTGCCCCGTCCGCCGGCCGCACG